>SNQJ01S0267195.1:0-11892 GCA_010110895.2 Picea sitchensis | reverse complement strand
CTGAAAATATATCATAGCTCATACCATTACCCATCAAACCAACTTGGGTCCATTACCCAAACCCAGGGTCTCCAACTTCTCATGGCCATAACTCTCTAACCATGAGGAATTATGTGACGTTCCACATACCACCAGAAATGACATGACAAGCACTATCCATATAAGATATTTTCTTTGAAAAATTCACTTTCCTTCATCTCATTATTCCATAATTAAGCATGGGTTCCCTTACTGCACAAAGCATCTTCCCTTGAGGGCTTTCACCATAAGGGGACCACTTTGGAGTTCATCCATATTTACTTCTTATCAACCATGATAAAACAATAATGAGTCATATTTACATCAAACAATATTGGGTCCATTACCCAAACCTTTGTGCTATGGGCTTTCTTCAAGGGTTGACATCAATGACAACCAACCTTAATCAACATCTTCCATTGTTATATTTTGAGGATCCTTTGTGGGAGTGTGATTTACTATGTAATTTTCACAGTTGATGGCTTCCTCCCTATACTTTATACTTAATCCCTTAGATTGGATCATACAATTATCCATTTCTTTTAATGTGTAGTTGTTTTTCTCAACGACACCATTTTGTTGTGGTGTGTATGGAGCAATTTGTTGCATTTGGATGACCTGTGTAGTGCAGTAACTTGTAAAATTATTTTTCACATATTCACCTCTATTATATGTTCTTAATCTTTGAATTTGATGTCCATATTTCTTTTCTAGAAGGGCCTTGTAGGCCAGAAACTTCTCAAAAAATTCACTCATAATTTTTAAGAAGTAAATCCAAGTATGTCTAGAAAACTCATCAATGAAAGTCAAGAAATACTTGCACCCAAAAAAAGAACGAGAAGAAAGTGGACCACACATGTCACTATGAACAAGTTGTAAAGGGCCTGAGGCATGCAAAGAGGCATGTTTCTCGAAATTTTCTCAATGATTTTTTTCGAGAACACAATGGACACAAACATTGTATCTAAATGAAACATGAGGAAGACAGTCACCATCTGTTGATTACATAGTTGTGGCAATGAGAAATAGTTTATATGACCAAACTGCTCATGCCAAAGTTTGCTCAAGTAATCGCTATGAGCAATAAAAATAGATGGAAAATATGATGACCCAAAATTTTCAAACTTGTACAATCTCGTAATATCATCAACAATTCCATTTGCAAGAACATGCTTAGGATATTTTATGTCCTTGATTACAACTTTGTGAGGTGAAAACTCTGCGATTTTACCTTCACCTCAATGAGTGATTTGATATATTGATAGAAGGTCACAAGAAATATTTGGAACACATAATACATCATTGAAATGACCATTATCTACTTGAACTATTCAATATGCTACAACACTAAGAGATCTGTAATAATCAACAAATATTTTGTTGGTGTTATATTCATTTAGAGCATAAATTATTTCTTTATACTTATTCATATGATAGGATTGTTCAGAATCAATACACACTCAACATAAGAAGAAGTAGAAGTTTCATTGAAGGAGAAAACAGAAGCAGAAAGTGCATGTCCATGAGAAGAAGAATAAGTAGAATCAATAGTGATATTTTTCTTCTTAGTCACTACTTCTAAAGCTGCCATCTTCCTGAAACATTTGGAATCATCATGACCATCTTTATCACAAAATTTGCAATGTCTGTCAGTCTTCTCATTTTTAGATTTTTATCCTTTGTAACCATTAGGAGGAAGTTTCATTGAAGGAGAAAAAAATGTATGTAAAGTGCATGTCCATGATAAGAAGAAGAATAAGTAGAATCTATTAGCATATTTTTCTTCTTAGTCACTCACTCTAAAGCTGCCATCTCTCCGAAACATTTGGAATCATCACCATCTTTATCACAAAATTTGCAATGTCTCATACCTTTCTCATTTTTAGATTTTATCCCTTTGTAAACTATTAGGAGATGAAGTTGTCTAGGTTGTGTTAGACCCTTGTTTTTTTGTTGTTGTGGCTGCATTGCTTCCTTAGATTTGTGTGTTTATCTTTGTTGAGATACTCAAGTCTTTCTTGGAGGTAAATCACAAAGTGTTGATCACTTCAATTTGTACAAGCTTATATTTATTTATAATCAAAGCATAACAAAAGGACTCAAGAGGGGTTTTGATGAGATTTCCTACAACCTATCCTCTAAGGAATAAAAGTTAGATACAAACAAACAATATGAACTAACTAGCTTAGAAAGAATAATATAGATGCAATGCCCTTCCTCCAACTTTATCTCACATTCTCTTCACATAAAAATTTTAGTGTTTTAAACTTAGAAAGATAGTCTTCAATGAAATAAAAAACATTTGGACTTAAACTCATTATCTGATTTGGTAACTACTTCACCTTTATAATATTCTATCTACCAAACACAAATTCAAGATTTTCCAAGCTTCACTGGTCATCAATTTTTTGAAGGTGGAACTTTAAATCATGAGAGATGGAAATTTAGATCAATCCACATGCTTCATCACTCCTATTATCCCATTTGACCTTCTTATCAACATCAGTTGGTTATTTTTCCTTTCCCAAGGTAATCCGTACAAGCCTTCTTTAATTTTTAATAAATCATCCATATGGGATTTCCATTTGAAATAGTTGGTGTTGGTAAGAAAAACAATTACCAAGAGAAGCCATATTAAATATGCAGATAATATAGATTTAAAAAAAGTTGAAACTAATGACTTGGATGGAAATATATCGAAAAATTAGCGGTTTAAGAAAATGACATTGAAAATGGACATCGGATGTGAAATTTATGCCCCATTAAAAAAGGCATAAACACTAACCAAAGTACCATGTGGTTCTGTTACCCCTCCAAATAACCTCACTTTTACAAATAAGTTTCTTTGATGAAGTGACCCAATTTTTATAAAATAGAAGTGGGGATCACTTTATAATGAAGTTACTTTATAAAAGATATTTGCATGCAAAATAAATAATTTAAATTAAAATATTAAACCTACTTTATATTGATTCAATTTTATTCTTGAAGTGAAATACGCTTTTACAATGGAGCATGGAATTTTTCAAAGAATAAAAAGAGAGACTTGAACTCAAGACCTCTTAATTAATATGGAAATTATTAAACTAAGTGGGATAGAAAAACATATTGTATTGTTTAGAAGGAGGATAGTGTTGTTGTTGTTGTTGTGGAAGAAGACCTTGTGGAGAGCATAATTCATAAAACCATTTTCACAAAAAATTTCGCTCTCGATGATAACAAGGGTTAGATCTCAAGTAACTTACTGAAAAATGGACCTTTTCCTATATGTTTCTTATTTTACGAGATCACAGAAAAATGGAAAAGAGAGAATACACGATCTAAAATAGTAGCAACCTTAAAACAAATAATATAAAACCAAAAATAAAATGAAAAATACTTCCAGAAATATTTAAAAAAAGCATGCTTTCAAAGTTTATACTGGATCTAGATGAAAATGGTTGTATCTTTGGAAAATGGAAACCTTCTCGAGTGAAACTAAAAACATTCCCGACCAAGGACAAGAACTTTGGACATAATGGAATGGTCGTATCAACCCAGAAATGTATGAGAATGGCATAAAATGAATATGAGTAAGTAACTCAAATTTCAATGATCTCATCTACAATAGAGCGGTCTTGAAATAGGCTCGAGCAATTACGTTTTGACAAGATAGGTATTCCAAGAGAGGAAGAACACCTTAGTAACCTTTCACAAAACCATATCAAAGATCAACACACCAATGTTTTGACATGGTTGTCCCCTATGGAAACATCCAATCAATCTAACCAACATGACCACTTGGAGTAGTCTATTAATGCAAATAAAAAGATTATATAGATATTTTACAAGATAGGTTCCTTAATTGATCATCGACAAAATGACCCTCCATTATATTTAAATAGAGACCATGGACCAATAAGGTGTTAAGACATATCAATGGCCATTATGATCGAGGAAAATATGAATTATTAGATCACCTATGTCGGGAACATATCGTGATCAACGGATTTCCTCGAATTAGAAATGCATACCAATTCACCAAAGAAACAAAACTAATAAACACACTTTAACCCGATGAGACATTAGACCTGGGCATATACAATGAACTCCTAAGGTTCTAAATATCCTAACAAAGGCCTTTTAAATCCTCTTTATGTCTGGCCACGAAAAAACTTCCTTGTCAAAAATTTATTCACCCCAATAATAGGGCAAAGCAATACTATGAATTTCCTCGGGATAAACACTTCACGATAAAATAAAAGTGTGATCCTGGTTCATCCCAAAACAAATTTTAATGGTATGCCTATTGAGAAGGTCTTGTGGAATTAACATGCATTTTGTTGCACTTAGCAAGTAATTATACCACTATATGAAGGTGACATTGTTGAAGGCCATATTTGAAGCATATGTTCAAAATTTCCTATCTTTGAACCGCATAACAATTATGTTGTCATGAGTAACTGTTAGTTCTCTTCCTAGCGGTGGATTCCATTTCCACATGGTGAAAACTACCTAGAGATAACAAAAAATGAAATACCCTCCTTTTTCATGCATATTTGCACACACCTGCAACATTTTATTCATAAATAACTTACACCAATTGAGTTTTCCCCCTTGCGCATAGAATTCACCAACAAATAGTGCATCTAGCATGCATTCACCTTTGTAATAGTGTGTGTAAACATACCCAACCACCCACAAGTCAGGCACACCACCTAAAAAATTCACTTCAAAAATGATTTCAAATTCTTGTTAATAATTAATTCAAATTAAGCATGAAAGACTCACATGAATTGATCACACAAGTATACAACATAAAAATAAATAAACAATGTGTCATGAACAAAAAATATCCAGTAAGCATGCACACAGAAATACATCTCATAGATAATTAAATACACAACTAATATACATTACACATAAAACACAGAGAGCACTTATATTTTTCATATAAACATTTACCACTGGATGCATAACAAGGATGTTCTCTCCCAACCATAGACATTGTTTTTCATTTAACTTCAATAGTAGGTCACCCCCATCCATGGATATTAATTGACAAGGACCTGTCCTAGGACAAATCTAAGAAACACAAAAGTTGGCTAAATAGTTCTGAGGTTTCAACCACATAGAAAATCATAATTTCCATATATATTTCCCCTTCATATTTCAAAATCCAAATAAATTAACACATTTATCTGCCATGAAATCTATGAGACTATTCCATTTATCTCTTGGGATCCATTGCTCTAAGGAAATCTCCTCTGGAAACCTAAGTAAGGATTCTCACTCAGGACAATTTCTTTCCAAACCTCCATCAATCTCATGCACTCAAACATCCATTCCCTCCTAGAATGATCAATAATTTATTATAGCCATGTAGAAATGGCTCTCCTCTTGCAAACATTTTTTTCCATGCTTAGACCAAGAGAAAACGAATTAGGAAGACTAGGAAACCAAATATGAAAGAGTGGGAAGGGTGTGAGGAATCAATAATTGCTACCAGGGAATATATATCCATGGTTAGAGGTAAACCACAATAGATGGAGAGACAATCTATAAATAAATCAATTCTAATCTCAAGTATGATAGATAAATGAAAATGCTAACAAGAGAATGCTAGAATCCTACCTCATCCAAACATCCAAAAAGCACCATTATCGAGCACACGTAATCTAAAAGCTTTAACGAACTTGTCCTCAACAACCAAGATATGCAAGCATGTGGAAATGATATATAACATTAGTATATAAAATATCATAATCCATCAACATACATAAAAAAATTCCATGGAAATTACCACAACATTTGTGATATATAATCGATCTAGAAAAGAGTATTTGTATTAATGTAATCAACATTAGTACATAGGTGACAAAATTTTGTAACAACACATATAAACCGGTGAAAATAATTCCCTCTAGCTAGGTATTCACCACTTCAATCCTCCACACAAAGGCAAGCTCACAAGTAGTAGGAGCCAATGAGTTTCTCCATATCAAGATAGGAAGAGCTTGGGGGCTTGAACACAAGAAGTTCATACTTCAAGGACAAAGGATCCAAACTTAATATGAGGTGAAATTTCTCCAAACTGTCTTTTCTCTCGCTGATGAATGGTATCTCCAAGTCTTGTATATGGTTTAATTTATAGGCTTCAAATGTAAATCATGTGGTCAATTCGGAGTGTTTTCAATATATGGAAGGTAAAGGATTATGGATCTCTTGACATGAGATGAAAAAATTGACATATTTTATTTTGAGAAAAACCCCGATGTACGTGGGATGAAATGGAGAAACCTACGTGTATGCAAGTTTTCTAAGTGTGGCTCACATATATGGACAAAAAATATGTATTTTAGCTCTAGAGTGAGTAAACCGGAAATTAAGTGGCAGTTTAGAGGGAAATGAAGGCCATCAAAGCAAGATGCATGGAGTGTAAAAAATTTGATATAACATATTCTCTCTAATGTGTGATTTCAGAGGAGTATCTGTGATGGTCAAATACATTATAATTCCCCTCATGTATAAATGAAGACTCACAAATAGAAGAACTAGTCACTCATGGGAATATTAAAATTCATATTGACTTTGTACACATTGATTCCAATCTAAAATAAATTACATATCCATCTGGATATATATCAAATAGTTGTTCTTGGCTATGAATAGGAAATAAAAAAGTGGATTGATTCCATAGGATATCATAGTCAAGAACAAGACATAGTTGATTCCAGTCTCAAAATCAACCAAAGATATATGTATACAATGGCGCATTGTGATCTTCCATGATCATTAAATTCATATAGGTACTTGTCCAATGAAAGACAATAGTAGATATGGGGTGTTGCTATAGTAAACTAGAGGTATTATAATTTCATCCTTTGAAGGCAAGTCTACATTATGTCAATAAAGGTGTTGAAGTAGAAAAAAATTAGACTTCGTTTGATTACCAAATATTAAGGTATACCATTAAATAATGTGAGACAACCCACCGATATTGAAAGTAGGTTTCAAGGCACCAAGTACATTCAACAAGTGCTGATAAGGGTGTTGACTTTGAACACTTGAATAATACATCAATCATGAGACATTGATTTATTACCAACTATCGATGGAAGTGGAACCTAACCATGAGGACTAGAAGCCTCTAGGTACTCATATAATTCTAGATCTCGACTTAGAGTAGATGAGTTGAAGTCATGGAAGGAGACCCACCGAAGGAGAGAATTAAGGAATCTATCATCATTCAATGTGATGTACAAAACAATATACTGATGACTAGGAGGATCTTATATGAATAGGATAATTACAAACCAACAACCAAGTGCATTCTCACATGCACCAGATGCAAGTAGTACATGAAAGAGAATCCTCCAATAACATCTAATGATGAAAAATTAATGCATAAAGGAAAGCAAAACTAATAGGGATAATGAAATCTAAGACACTACATGAATCCCATTGTGTGAATAGATTTATTATCATCAAACAAAAGGGAAACCACCCAATCCAATGACCAATGAGAGATGCCATCTGGTTTCAAGGTTACCTACAAATGATAAAGGTAAGCCTAGAGTGCAATGTAGGGAAACATATTCATCTCATTTTGAGATTCACTTGTAAGGGGATGACCGATACGAAAATTCAAGAGCTATGAGGAATGGCCAACACAGGATTATATATCACTTCATTTGAACAATAGCATGAGACAAATGGATAACTCGAGAATCATATATTTAACACTTACTACTAACAAAAGTTTGGGACGCAGGAGACATCGACAAACTCTCCATAGGGACCAAAAGAATAATAAGCCTAAAGAGTAGCTCTAAGTAATGATTAAAACTTCCTAAGTACATGATAAACCTAAACTTTGGATGACAAGTGGACTTCAAAATTTTGTGCTATGTTCATAGGTGACACGATTGCTGCCAATAGGAGATAATATTTCTTTCCCATCCGTCTCTTTTTCTTTTTCATTAAATAAATTTTAAGGATGCATTAGAGGAAATTATTTTTGTGAATAAGAAACAAGTTCCAAGCAATGGAACATACCTATTATCAATGCAAGGGACCACATGCGGTACATGGATATTTAGTGGGATGTTTCCTCTATGGGAAAAGGGGTGTCAAGGATGCAAAGGATATATGAAAGGAATTGCATGGAAAGTGTTGAGAATTGTTTGGGAAATAGGCTTATAACGATAAAGAGAGAGCCGACATTAGGTTCAACAGTGAAAGAAGGATAATGTGATGCAATTATAACTTAACTCAACAAGTGTCCTTGTAAATGTTAGTCCCGGTCCGAAAAAATATAAAATGATACCTAGGAGAACTCTCCTAGCCAATGGTGACTAGAGTATTCATTTTGCGAAATTAGTCTACTTGGTCCAAAAAATGGTTAAAATGATACCAAAATAAATATCCTTTCAAATCCAGCATTTAACGAGTGAAAGAGACAAGTTCACTGACAATCTTTTTATATTTCGGTTGTCCAAAAAAATATTAACCAAGATTCAACGGGAGTCCCATAGGTAGTTGTCATAATAATATTGAGTAAGAAAATTGTGTTCAAATGAAAATTCATATTGGGACTATAAGTACCTCTCTGACCTATGGAGTAACTTATGCATGGGAACCAAATGACAAAAGGGTTCTAAATCTAGGGTACCCATGTTTGGTAAGCCCCTACCACTTAGCAACTACACTTCTAGTAGCAATGAGAAGGTTTTGTGTCACTAATAAATGGCTTCATACATATGGCATGTGAATCATGATCATAGTAATATGAAAGAATGAAAAGTGGGGTGAGAACCTATCCTATATTCCAATGATGGAACATACCCACCTGAGGCACAAACAGGCAACAAGATTCTCAAAATCCATAAAACCCTAGACAAACCATTAATTTCAAACTAGGTCTTACACCGCACTATTAGTCCACATGGTCAAAAAATAGGAAATATAGGGTAAAAATATATAAATTTAGAAAACATTATATACTAATAGTAAAATAAAGAGTTTTTTACCATATCATTTGAGTTTTTCTTCCACATAGTGCTTTTGAGGACATTTTACCCATGATATTCCAACGACGATTTAGGGATCTATGATCAATCGAATCGGAATCTGTCTGGACCAAGTAAGCTCCTATCCCATTATCTTCAATTTCCATGGTTTAATCATTAGTTTTAGTGTTCAAATTTCATGTTTAAGAGACCATAACTTGGAAAAATGTGGCGCAATGAAGCAGGAGTTTATCGGTCGCACACACTCCACCCATCGTATGTGAAAAAACCACTTACCACATACATCGATCCCTATACATGACTATCATAAGGGTATCACACATACAATTCCACACAAAAGGTTTTATTGAAAGTTGACTCCAAATTTGATGTTTCCTTTGCAGGATGGTTATCAAAATGGAGAGAAATGGATATGAGGAGATTGATGCTACAATGGAAAGAGATATGAGGGACCAAAAGCTTTGTAAAGATGTGGGCTCTATAAATTTTAAATATAAAATGTACAATACCGTGATATAAAATGTATGCAACACAGAAATAAAATGCTAGGAAATGGCGTAACAATAGTGCTTGCAACCGTGATAATATCCATAATAACACAAAATGATATAGGAACAATAACATAAATAGCACCGTGATTCAAAGAAATTTCATGGCTCCTTCAAGGGAAACCTTCAGTCAAGAAGCACTTTGTTACAATAATCTCCCATCTAGGGCCTTTTCATACCCTTGACCCTCATTTATACTAAATATGTCTATCAATAGAAGATCTAGAGGAAGATCCCTTCTAGAAGAGGAAGCTTCTATTAGGTCTTCCGACATCTACCTTATTTTATTTTATTTGAAAGGCCTTATTAATATTGACCCTTTACAGCATCTGAATATATTTCTCTACCCATGTGTGGGTTAGGAACCCCAACATGTCCTTCCCTTTAAAAACAACCTTGTCCCTCAAGGCTTGAGATGTGGAAATCACAGTGCACGGTAGCCGGTTCCCAAGTGGCATCTCCTCGAAAGTTGTATCTTTCCAATCGACTAACACTTCCCTTGATGGTTCTCTGACGCAGCGATGCTCACACTTGTCCAAAAATGCTTCTTCAGAAGCTGGATCCTTCTTCAACTAACTCGAAGGTTGGTTTGAATTTGGCACCTAGTTCCAATCACCTCTTTAAGCATGAAACATGAAAACATGATGTAGGGCTTAAAATGACTAGGCAAAGCTAAATGATAGGAAACTTGTCCCACATGCTTGAGAATCACCGTGAGCAAGGACCATTAAATTTGGACGCTAGCTTCTGAAAATGCTCAACCTTGACGGAAGTTTGCTTGTATGGTTGCAACAATAAACACCCAATCCCCTTTCCTCAAGTAAATTGACATTTAGAGTGACCTTGATCTCCTTGTTGCTTCATGAGATTTTGTGCCATGAACAAGTTCTCTTTGAGGGTACAGAGTCCCTCTCAAACCGTAAGTGTTTGGTCAACACCCTGGACCTTCAAGGTACCCCGTAAGTATGAGAGAATTGAAGGTGTTCGCCCATATACCGCCTAAAAGGAATCATAATGTAGTTGTATGGAGGGAAGTGTTGTACCACCATTCAGCTTAGGGTAAATCCATTGATCCCACTGATTTTCTTTTTCAGGTAAAACACCTCAGATATTTTTCCAAACACTGTTGACAACTTCCGCTTGACCATCAAATTGGGATGATAAGTTGTGCTAAGATTCAATTGGTATCTTGTAGTTTGAACATTTCTTACCAAACATTGCTTGTGAAAGTTAATGATCATAAATACAAGTGTGGCATGCCATGAAGCTTGAAGACCTCGTATGAAAATTTGAGCTAATCGGGATGCAAGAAATGGTGCTTGAAGAGCTCAGAAATGAGTTAATACTTGGAACAAGCATCCACAACCACCATTAAGGACTGATTTATTTCCCGATTTGGGTAACCTTGTAATAGAGTCCATAGAGATATCCTTCCAAATAGAAGGTGGAATCAGAAGCGGTTGTAGTGTGCCCAAAGATTTGATTGTTTCTCCCTTGTTCTATTGACACACATCACATTCAACGAAAAAATTACGGATGTCTTGTTTCATACCATCCCATAAAAAAGAATGTTTCACCCTGTCATAGGTTTTGGTGAACCCGGAGTGCCCCGCTATGGGTGTAGCATGAAGATCAGAAAGTACCGTGGATTTAAGATTTGATTGTTTACTTAAATACAAACAGCCTTTGTATCGAAGATCATCCTGGAGACAAGAGTACCTTACGGGAGCTGGAGCATTGATCTGCAATTACTACATTAGATGCAAACTTTTGGGATCTTGTAGCCATTCTTGGCGAACACCGTGGAGACAATCTGGTATAATGAAGGAAAGAGAAAAAAGGGATCCTTCTTCTTCATATTTTCGGGACAGTGCATCCGCCACCACATTGTCTTTGCCTTTCTTGTAAATTATCTCATAATCATATCCAAAGAGCTTAGTCACCCATTTTTGTTACTCCGGGGAGGAAATGCGTTGTTCTAGAAAGTACTTGAGGCTTTGATGGTCTGTATTAATTTGGAAACATTTCCCCAAGAGATAAGGGTGTTGTAGATCAACAACATGTAGAATAGCCAACATTTCCTTTTCATAGATGAGTTTTCCCAGATTCCTTTCAGATAATTTCTTTCTGGTGAAGGCCAAAGGTTGACCCTCTTGCATAAGAACAATACTGATTCATTTCCTTGAGGCATCACATTCCAACACAAAGGTCTTTGTGAAATCAGGAAGGGCCAGAACCGAAGTGGTGCACATGGCCATCTTCAAGGTTTGAAAAGCTTGAGTAGCAGATGGAGTCCAAGTGAAAGAGTTCTTTTT
>SNQJ01S0267190.1:5553-17361 GCA_010110895.2 Picea sitchensis | reverse complement strand
AATCATTTGCCTCTTATCATGACAACAGAGCATCCTTGCTCGTCCACTCTTTCTTCTATTTATACTACTCTTTCTTGAGGGAATGGAGCACATTCCCCTTAAGCTATCATTCAAAACAGAACTTTCATGACTCTTCAAAATGGATTCAACCATGCATCCATGGTATTCACTTAATCTTGGCAGGTGAAATTATTTCCTTACATATCACTCATCAAGGCAGCCATATTGTGCCTTTAGTATATATTTATCCTTACATCATGCATGTGCATCACTTGCACATTTAATATCTTTCATACCTAATTGGTATTAATATCAGTCTTTATGTCAAGAAGCCTCACAGTGCATTAACCCATGCATTCAAACACATACAAACCTAGCCAAGCATTCATCATGCAAGCCCATTGCTTGCACCCTTTCCATGTCATACATGCACATGGACATATCAGACTTCGAGATCCTCTTGCAAGGATATTGTTGTCATCCTTATGAGAAGCCTCATAGGGACACTCAACATTGAGCTTCCCTCTCGGTTGAGAGCTTGTAGTCATTCACAAGATATCCACCTGGTAGTTTAACAGACATAGTCATAACTATGTTTCCATGTCTATGCGATAACATCTAGCAAGAAAACACTCTTGCCTCAACTTTCATGAAAACATTTCCCACTCATAAATACAGTCTGGGCAATTATAACCATGCCCAAGGTGATAAAACAACCAATCTAGCTTCCAATTGGTCTTGATCAGCAGACCTTCCGATCAAGGAAATCCTTTTCTAGATTCCTTTCACTAGAGTCCAACTATATCTATATGGCTACCATCCACCACTGGATGTCAATCTAACCCATTGGGCTTCTAGAAATGCCCCAACACTTCCTTTACCACATTTAGTATCAAAATTTAATCAACCATTTTACCTTAATTATAAAAAAAAATTAATATCTAATAACATTTGGACTATTCCCTTAAATCCCAAATAAGTATTCTAGTTTAGAAATCCAGAGTATCTTTAGGTCAAAATCAGTCTTAACCATTACACCTAGAATTCTTCCTTTTGTCCAGCAACAGTCAGGGACGGAGGCCACTCTCCTCCTCCCACAAGTATTCTGGTAGATTAGTTTCCTATCCACCAAGCAAGGTAGGTTGTTGTGATTTTTCACTCAATCACTCTATATGTCTACAACTTCGTTTATCAGCTTGATTAGAAAAAACCTTGCCCAACAATTCTTGTACATAGAAACAAAATTTGTTTCTCAATTCCCTTTGAAACCCAAGAGTTGTGCATGCTCTCCCTTTTCAAAGAATGGTCACCAGACTCATTCCTCTGATCGTGAGGGATTATACACATATACAAGGTTTAAACCTTCAATAAAGAAGAAATTATTACTGCTACGGATCCTTTCCATCCGTTCACGTCCAAGTATTGCTATTAGTTCCCATCAACATAATCCCACTCTTGTAGGACCGGATATCATTTCCCAAAGAAATGATAGGTTTCCTTTTCCACATACTAGCATGATTCAATCTTGTTGGGTAAAATCCTAACTGTAGTTTAATCTACATCTTTCTACTCAAGGAATTTATGCATAAAATTTATGTTTGGCAGTAATATTCTCCATAGTCTCATCTTAGCCTTGGTAACCAAATCTTATGATTGTACAACAACACATACAATTGCATAGTGAAGTCATCTTTTTTATTTGGAAACACCAAAACATCTATAAACAACAATGGGTTTCATTCCTCTCTTTGGTAGAGGTTTGACTAAACCTCTTAGGAATGCGGTAAGATAGGGTGTTACCCCTTCTATTTCTCCAAAAAATATTTTCATATGACTCATGCATGAGCCCAAGCAGGCCAAGTGTTGTTGTCGTGCTCTGATACCAATTTGTAACACACCCAACCCCTAAATGCTCTTTTCAGGGGTGGGGCATTGTAATTTTGTTCTCCTTAAGTAATAAAATCCTCCATTCAGGGTCTCTATCACATTTTTCTCATATATCTTTCCAACCATGGTCTCCATGCTCAAAATCGAGCTCATAACTGGCAGATATACCTCTCCCAAGTACCTCGATTGTTCATGGGTCGGGGCCACGTGGCTTCCATGTGGAACCAACTCAATATGCTTTATCTCGAGTTCTCTGATATCCCGGAGCTTCCAGTGTTCCTAAACCTATGACGAAGATCCATCCACCAACCAATCCAACAACCAGGCTTGATCCTCAGCTAACTCACAAGCTAGTGGGGAATTCAACATTCGGCCTTCAAATTTGAATTGCAGGCCTATCCCCTTCGCTCTGGATACAATCGCATATGACCAGACACCAAGACAATAGGTGCCTACTTTGGTGCTTCGGAGCTTCAGCGGATTCCAAATTACTCACAAACGCAAACCTTTAAAGTGCAACCCTTCTAGAGTGGCAGATCTCCTGACATGGGTCCTCCACTACCAACAGTTACGATGAACTCTGGCACTTCGACCTTCAAGAGTTTTCAACTTCTCGCAACGAGCCTTCCTCTGGAGTGACATATCTTCTGACACATGTCCTCTGAGATCGACGGCTGAGGTGAACTCCGACCTCTGGACCCTCGGGAGTTCTTGTTCCACTTTTCTCCAAAGTGGCTATCCTCCAAAGTAACAGATCACCCGCCACGCATCCCCAAATGACGGACGGTTGAGATCCTCTCTATCACTCCGAGCTTCGGGGATTTTCGAAGCACCAAGCTTCAAATCCTCTAGAGTGGCTCTCCTCTGGAATTGACAATATACTGACACGCGTCTCGGTTGATGGATGGTTCAGATCTCCTCCGACTCCCTGCGACTTTAGGATTCTTCAACCTTTTACACCTGTAAGCTTCAAATCCTTTGGAGTTGACGATATACTGACACGTGTCCCAGTTGATGAACGGTTCAGATCTCCTCTAGCTCCCTGCAACTTCAGGAGTCTTCAACCTTTTACACCTGCTCCCTTTCGGTGTGTTAAACCTCTGGAGTACAGGATCTAGTGCCATGTGTCCCTCGACACCAACGACTAGGATGGACTCTGGCACTTCAGGCCTTTTTGAACTCTCTACAATACTACACCCCAAATCCTTTGGAGTCTCGAAATCCCAAACTCTCAGAATTCTGGTCACTTCACTAACCACTTCAGTTAGGAGAGAACATACCAGGGCTGACACGTAGAAGGGTCAGGGGTGACACGTGTCGCATTCCAATAGGCATATAGGTTCTACAAAAAGTATAGATCGAGTTGATATTTGGCACAACGATCGTGGATCCACGTTACCCTAGTGACATCGGCTTGCCACGTTACACCAGACTGACAACCTTCTAACATCCCTCAAATCTCACGGTCGAGATCCAGCCATGTGGATCCATAGATCCATGGCTAACGTTACTTCACAACTCCGGCCTTCGGGAGTTGTGCAATGAAAACTCCTCTTTTATCTCGGATTTGGTCAGCGTCGAGCTGACCACAGCCCAGATATGACGGTTGGGAAAAGTCCTGAAGCATCCTTGAATCGATTTCTCTATATATTTCGAGCTTCAGAGCTTCTTAACACACCACACCTCAAATTCCCCAGAGTGCTCAGTCTCCAGACTAAAGGATCTAGCGCCACACATCCCCTGTATATCGATGATTGAGAGGGATCCTTAGATCCACGGTCCACATTACTTCGCGACTCAGGACTTGGGAAGTTTTGCAATGCAAACTCCTCTTTTCTCCCGGAGTTGGTCAGTGTTGGGCTGACCACAGCCCAAATATGACAGTTGGGATAGTTCCCGAGCATCTTCAAATCTACAGCCCAGATTAACTTCGGGCTCCGAGACTTCGGAGGGACCGTCTCCCTTACGACGAATACCAAAGTTCTCTAAACTCGCGAAGACTAAAGGATTCGAGGATTTAACAACTACGGTCCTTCTCCAAATCCAACGGTCATGACAGACCTTGGGTCCTCCCGAATGGATCACGTTCGCTTTTCTTTCCAAACGAAAGGATCTTCCCTTTCGAGACTTAAATATCACTATCCTTCCTGAGTTTCATCATTTTTGAAGGACTTAGGCACTGGAACGCGCTTTGCGCTCTTTCTCCTGAGCTTAACAAACTCCATTTTTCCCAGGAGATTCAAACAACTGGGATTATCGACATGCATACTGGGATACTATGTCCAAGGTCGATGAACTCACAATTCATCTGCTTAAACTTGAGCCACTACAAGGCTCGAGCATTTACATATACAAACCATATAGTTCCTTACTTTCTTAACTATACAATCAAGCAAATATAAATGGATGCAATCTAGCCATCAAGCAAACATGCACATCCCTACAACATTCATAGGATATCCAACTTTAATCTACAGTTACAATCCAATTACATAGGATATGAGAACACTTATCTATTACAGGTTGCAGCCAACTCACTAACTGTGGGTGTGCGCCTTTCCACCCAACCATAGGCTCAGAGGCATTCAGTCTTAGCGCTCTAGCCACCCCCATGCCAATCCATGATATCACGAGGGAATTTATGTCAATTCTCAAAGTTCCTTTCTCTTTCACAGCTTTTGTGAGGTTTATCGAATGCTTCCTCAGCATCAAGCTCACGGCCTTCTACGCATGTACCATTCTCTGCTAGAGAGCTCCCTACCTTCTCTTATCTTCCCTTTTTATTCTTTTTATTCCTTGCATGCACATCCTTCCTATCATGTTCCTTATGTCAGAAGGAAACTTGGGTCAGTTTGGATCTGCAGGACCCTGTGGTACTTCGGGCTGACCTTTTGTAGCTAGACCATGCTTCCATTCATGGGGGTGGTTGATGGTTCAACCACCGGTCCTTTCTTCATTAACGGATTCCTCCTTGAGAACCAGAGGAGGTTTGTTATCCTCAACAAGGGAAATTTTGGGTCATTCGATATAATGAACCTCCTCTTATAGTTTTCACATTCTTTCCTCTAGTGATATCATGGCCAGTACTTTCAAGGCTTTGCCCCCACAGTCAATTGTTTGCAATTCAAACAATAATACATTTACATTGTTCCCATGCAATAGCATGGTGATTATGATTAATGATTAATTACAAGTTGGGGGAAACAGGGGTGTTATATAGTCTTGATTGTTATTTTATAGATGAAATTTAATAGGTTCCATGCAGACTTAGTGATAGCCAAAAGTCAACTCCAACTTGGTGAAATATTTACCGAGCTAATTAAGAAGTTCAACGATCTGAGGGAGTGGGTAGTGGTTTTTGACAAAGACTTTAATGAGTTTCCTATATTTTGTTTAAAGCCTCCAATTTTTTCTCTCCTTTTAAGTACAATAAATTTAGGGGACCCACATGGCGATGTGCTAGTTAATAGTTTATTGTCCTCCAATAATTGTTTGTTTTGTCTCTCTATTTCTCACTTTCCTCATGTGAGCTCCAATAGGTAGGGTAGTTAGGAAGGGAAGATTAGGGACCAAGTCAATGGAACATTGGATGGTTCGAAGGGACGATAAACCCTTTGGTTCTTCAAACACATAGATTTATGTATCAATGATATGCTAAATATAAGAGAGAGAGAGAGAGAGAACTTCCCCTTGTCGTCAATTTGGTGTACCATGTAGTGTCATGAACTTGTTGAGATTGACATGCTTAACAACTATTCTAACAAAAATTACAAGACAAGTAGAACAAGAAGAGGCAAGCTTGTATACATTATCATCCTTAAGAAACTTTAAGGTGTTGTAGTACTCAATGTATTGTGCCCTTCAATCAAATTAGTAGGATTTTCCAAGAATCACGTCACAACAACTCAATGGAATGACATCACGATCTACCATGTCACGGAAGGTTCTCATAGAAAAGGTAACTTAACACCTCTATGTGATCAAGGTCTAATGTGAACATTGTAACCAAGAGTAGAAAATAAATCACACGCAAGTAAAGGAGTAAAGACAAGTATCCAAGTATGATTGTTGGAAATGCACACATATCTTTACACTCATTTATATTATATTAAGAGTGCAAAATTGTGGGAGAATGATGAAAGTTGACCAAGTCTCCATTAAATTACAATAAATGAAGCTTCTAAGAGAATAAATATGTACAAGAAATATTCTAAGAAAGCACATAGAGATGTGTGCAATAAATAAGAATATACAATAAAATATAATAGTCCATAGGACTATATCTTATCCTTTCATCACCACCTAAGGGAAATTGTCTCAATTTTCTTTTGTATATGTGAGAAATGTTGCTCAAATGTTGATTTGGGGCATCCACTTAGCTTGAATTGACAATGAACCTTTGCGACAAACTCTCCCCTAAGAATTACAATATGAAGGGGGAAAAGCAAATGAATCGATTCATCGTCCCATTGCAGTGTGATAAAGAATGGGGGAAAATAATAATATCTTGTCCTGATGTGATTCTTAGAATACCCAAAAGTGGTGTTCTACAGAGATATTTCATTTTTGGATATTCTAATGTAGAATATGGAATACCTAATGCGCCTTGATTCTATGAAAAAACACTGATAATTCTCTTTATTATCATTTACGCCTACTAAAACTACCAGAGGAAACTTCTCTTTCACCTTTTCAAGTGTTATCAAAAGTGTGGTTATCCCTAGCCAAGCCCATTTTCTTTTCTTTGGGGTAATGAATTCCACATCCCACTCATTCATGTCCAAGTAGATACAGGATCCAATGTATTTATGATTCTATACTATGTCTTCATTCCACTTGCCACCAAGGACCTGTATATGTGAGAAATGTTTCTCAAATGTTAATTGGGGGCATCCACTTAGCTTGATTTGGCAATGAACTTTTGCGACAAACTCTATAAAGGGTAATGGATTTATTCCAAGTGGTGCAATTTTGGACATCAAGAAAAGTGTTTTCATCCAAAGGCGATTGAAAATCTAAGATGGCATCCTTAGGATGAGAGATGACAATTTCATCCTCCAAAATATGTGGTGGTTCATAAAACTTGAGTTGTCACAACATCATGTATACTATATTGAGAAAAAAGATCCAAACAAAAAAACATTTTCCCCAATTTTTTATAAAATGATATAGGGCCCATACCAAATAGGTTTGAGCTTATAATGTATTTCCAAATGTTTATTCGAACATAATTATACATGTCTTTAAAATTTTGTTTTTTGTTTATCGTGGATGTTGTCCCCTTTTGTGTGACTTTTGTGTGATGGGATTACCATAACATTGTAAGAATTATATTTGGAATAAAATCTTCTTAATTAATATAATGAGTTTTTTTATTGCAATATGGTTATGGGTTAAATATATGCCTCATTTACAATATTATAAACAAAAAATATTTAATTTTAAACGTAACCTCATTTAATATTAATATGTTCTTTTAAATACACAATTAAATTTATTTATACCATGATTAAATCAAAACTAAACCATTTATACAATGATTAAATCAAAGCATAATAATAATTGATCTTTAATTATAATACTATATAATAATTTTTTAATTTTTTATCATGTTTTTCGTTTTGTAAAGTAATTATGTACAAACCTATATAATACCTTAAAATAATATAAAATCAATAAAATACACAAGTTGCATTTTCAATTTGAAATTCTTATATAATGCATTGAAGCTTGTGTTACCAAAATGCACTAATGTTTGTGTATCCATAATGCCCCATTGCTTGTGTCTCAACCATTTACAAGTGCTCATGTCTCAAATTTGCACTCGTACTTTACAACATATAATGCCTTGTGTTAGTAACATTTCTTGTTTGGGGCGCAAGGGGCCTTCTGGTCAGCGAGTCGCATGAGAAGCGCCCGAGCACAACGCATAAAGCCTCATTTCAGCCCCCCAAGCAAGCGAGCGGGCAAAGTTTTGTCTTCAGCGGCCGAGATCCATCTACAAAGTTGATCGACGGCCATCGAGATTTCGGGGCTACCAAGTCGCCTGGGATTTAGTGCAAGATCTAGCCGCGTCGGCTTTTGGTAATCGCAAGTTCGAATGGTAAAGGTTTCATGTCACTTTGTATCGCGAAGCCCCAAACCTCGAAGCGTCAAAAGCGCCCAGGAGCTGGGACCCACAACAATGTCGGATGAATTTGGGATCGTCTGTTTTCAAGGACGCGTGGTGCCCAATTGAGCTCTCCCGGCAGTTCCCTCATCGCGATTTTGAAGAGGAAAGGTCCTGTTCCTTTCTCACCCGCGATCCCCGAGGCGTCGACAGCGCTTTGAAATTAAACTTCGGATCACAACCCGTGGTCACCAAGGAGGAAAGGAGTTGTGTGTAAAGGGGCCAAATGTGTCGGGTTTGATCGCCGAAAGGATCATCGTGGTCTCCAGGCGCCGACTGGTGAGACCTCGATCTTGGTTTTCACTCGGAATAAATGAAGATGTGATTGAGTGGTTGAGACCTCATGTCGTTCATTAAGTTTGGGGTATGGAGGGCCCGGCGAGCAGTCTACTCGAGAGGGTCCTGTGTACCTAATTTTTCAGAGAGAGGCCATGCTAAACCCTCGGCCGGATGGAAAAGGTCTGCACACGCTAGCCCGGCTCTTAATGACCCAGCTACTCCTCTTACAGGGGCCATACGCAGATGAGGTGGGGTCCAACAGTGATGACTCGTCCCATTTTTGGCTGAAGGGACACCAAGCCTGGAAGGACTGAACAGGTTGTCGCTAAGCGAATTTTCTAAGTATATAGACTCAATAATTGTATTTTTGTAAGCATCTATGGTTGAGCAAGACTCCCAGTTGCAAAAACTTTAATGAATAATTGTGTTCTAGTTATTTCTGGACTCTTGAGACTTCTTGCCTGATGAATGTCAGTTTCTTTCATGTCTTTGTATATACTGTATTAGAGCAGCTCGGAATTGGAGGATCCAGTAGAGTTGTGACTGTTATAGGATGATGTATGTTGGATCACTGTAACAGTTGTGTTGTTCTAAACAGTCCCTGTGAACTTCTCAGCACTGAACGACTTCGAATTGGAGGATCCAGTCAAGTCTTCCTTTCAATTTCTTGAAGCCCTGAACCAAGCGGATCTTGTATTCAGAGTTTTTCCTCTACGAGCTACCGAAAGTCCTGTTGCCTGAGATAGTTTGTTCATTCTTCTCCCAAGTCTTCCACCTACCCATATTTAAATAAAATCCCTGACTGAAGTTGGGTCAAGACCTCCTTTGTTCCTTTTTATCAGATACAGTTCCTATTTTGAAGCGATACATGTTCGAGTCTCTACCCATTTGATCGCCCATTTTTCAAACCGTGACATAAAAACTGATGGGCATTGGGCTCTACTTCTGCAAGCAATCCAGGAGAGACTTCCAGCGCTAACATTTATGGCACCGTTGTCGGGGACAAAATTGAAGATTTTCCCTGGGTAGAACGACATTGAGCCTCTTAATCCGAAGGTGCATCGGATTATCGGAGCCTTTCAAGATTGTTAATATGCACCTGGCGACTCCATTGTGACGAATCCACTGTGGCGGACCTGCCTTGTTAATTGTGGCTTTCAGAGGTAGGCATACGCGGTCTCATCCACAGCTGCCTCTAGCTACGCCTGAAACAGATCCAGAGGCGGTGCTCAGAAAGGGAAAGGCCTCTGAAGAAGAAGCGTCCATCACCGAACCAGGTAATCCACCATATCCTTCTGTAAGAGCTCTTTTTTCTCCTCCTCAGTTTCCCGACAGGCATGTTTTTGCAGTTTCCTGTTTCCTAAATTTTGGGAGAGTTCCTGTCGATTTTTCCTCTCCTGGTCTGGGACCACAGGGACAAGACTTTGTCACTCCCCTCTCCCCTGAAGTTGTACCCTGGCGTAGACCCAGGATCGCAGTAGATTTCCCTACGCCTAGTTTAACCACTCCTATGCAAAGAGGAGCACCCGCTGACTTAAGCTCGTTAGCCTTCTCCTTAAATCCCCTCTTGTTTCCCACTCCACTTCGAGACTCATTCTCAGTAACCCCTTTGCAAACTCCTTCTCCTCCAAATTCTCCTCCACCTAATATTCCTATGGTTGGTGCTAATCCCCCTCTGAATAGAATGGATGTCATAGTTTCTACTAGGTATGCTCCCTTGATCTTACCTCATCCCATGTATCCTTTCCCTGCTGGAGATTACTTGAAATATATGCCCAAGTTCACCGAGGAAGGGGACATAACTGTGGAAGAACACCTGGCTGTTTTCTACAGTTATGTAGACAACCTGAACATTGGAGATGAAGATGTCTGGATGAGGGTTTTTGTCCAGAGCATGGATGGTGAGGTAAGGAAATGGTTTAGAGGATTAGCTCCCGGATCTATTGCTGGAATTGAAGCCCTGGATAATGCTTTCCTGAGGCAGTGGGGAGATAAGAAGGATTTCATGTATTATATGACTGAGTTCGGGTCTTTGAAGAAGATGGAAGGAGAGTCTGTCTCTGACTTCTCCAAAAGATTCAATAAGATGTACAATAAGATTCCTGATGAAATAAATCCATCAGAAGCCTCGGCCAAGATGCCCTATGTTAGTGCGTTTGGCCCCGATTTTTGTCTTTTATTGAGAGAAAGAAGAGTCGCCTCCTTAGCTCAAATGCAAGACGCAGCCATAGAAGTGGAATCCAATGTATTAGCAGCCAATAGATTGAGGAACGAGGCTGACGCGGGCAGGAGAAAGGGAAAATCCGAAGCCTCAACTTCTGGCCCATCGGTGCCCCACCTTCAAGTAGATGAACTGGCCAAGATGGTGAAGTCTCTGTCTGCAAAGATGGAAAGAATGAAGGTAGAGAGGAGGCAGTCATACAAGGGCCCTCAGAACGCCGAAAACAAAGGAGGTTTTCAGAGGCCAAACAATATTGCTCCCCCGATGATGCAAAGAGACAGAGATGACCAGAAAATTCAGGCCCCTTTTCAAAACAATTTTGTGGTTGAGGAAGAAGAAGGGGAAACAGATGAGTTGGATCCTGAAATCCATTGCTTCGGAGACACTCCTCCTTTTCCTCATCTCACCCAATCAGCATATTAGGATTCCCTCATGGACAGTCAACTAAATGAACTGAGCAAAGGTGACAAGGCTAGTGGCAACCAAGGCAGATATGATCTGAGATCTAAGAAGAGGACAGTAGCACCTGATATTCCTGAGCAGGGAGTAGAGAAGCCTGCTAATGAAATGGCGGACAGTCACAGAGGTAAGAAACACCAACCCCTCTCTCACATAGTTCAGAGTCATGCTCCCGAAATAAGAGAAATTATGAAGCTTGCATCCTCCTTTAATTTCGAGCATGAGATTCAAAAGATCAGGATCTCGATGCCTCTAACTGAATTAATTAAACATGAAGGGTTCAAGAAATGACTCTCTGAGCTTCTGTAGTCCGAGACCCCATGCCTTCCCACAGACTCCATCAATTTACCAGATGAAAAGGTTGCAATTATCCTAGGTCCTATGGTAGAAGACAGGAATGACTCATCCCCTCCCTTCTNTTGCTTGATGGATTCGGGGGCTTCTCACAACCTCCTGCCCAAAACTGTTATGGAGGAATTAGGTTTAGAAGTCACCCGAGCCTACCATGACCTCTATTCCTTTGACTCCAGAAAAGTTCAATGTCTAGGAGTTATCAAAGACCTGGTTGTGACCTTGTTTCAGTTGCCCATGAAAAGTGTGGTCATGGATATTGTAGTGGCCTATGTCCCCCCCAAGTTCGGTATGTTTTTATCAAGATCTTGGATAAAAAGAATAGGGGGAACCTTGCAGATGGACCTCACATATGCTACTATCCCAGTGTTTGGAGGAGAGCATAGAAGACTATACAGGGAAGCCCAACTGGCCTATATAATCAGTGATGAGGCCAACCCTA
>SNQJ01S0267189.1:0-11892 GCA_010110895.2 Picea sitchensis | reverse complement strand
CATTTTGTCCTGGGAAGCCCTTCTAACACAAGGGTCAATCACAAGATCGCATTGAGACTGGTAGTGTTACTCACCTTGCTTTGTTGGTCTTGGTGTAGAGGTTGCGCATATTATGGGGGTCGATTGAGAGGTATACCCACAATGATGAGTGGAATCCTTTCAAGTTGATTTCGGGGTAGATACCCTGCCCTTACGCGTGGATCAGACTATTGACTATTTCCCCAGGCATCACTGTAGTGATTGGTAACCTTAGTGGCCTATCTCTTTAGGGTATTTACACAAGGTGACTGTGGAGGGGCAAGTATTCACGTTACCTGGAATCGACGTTGGCCAAACTCACTCAGGATTCTTGGAGGGTATACCCACGTTTATGTGTGGGAGCTTGCACCAAGTTGTAAGTCTGTTAAGAAGGTCATCAACGTAACTTTTCCACCTACTCTATCTCATCCCATTCTTACTTTGTTCCCGCGACATTGGATTTCATCACCAACTAGTGTGCTCGTTCTGAGAAGGTTTTATTTGTTTGCTTTCTTCCTAGATTTTTAGTGTGTGCTGTTTGTTTTCTCTATCAGACTCTAGGTTGGATTTTTTTTATATGGCGTCAGTTCCCGAAATGACCAATGAAGGAACCCCTACTCTAGGGGAACCTTTTGTTTTTCCTTCTTATGGAAACATTAGTCCTCCTCACATCACTACTTTGAGCATTCCAGGTCTCACTATTGGATTGTCAGTGTGGTTGTTTTCCACTCAGGTAATCCCAAATTCAGTAAGTTCTTCAGTCGTAAGCACTTCCCCCCAAGAACATCAACCTCATGTTGATCCTCCACCATCTTCACTAGTAAGATATTCTTCGCCTTCTTCACTTGCAAATTCTTCCATTTCATCTTCTTCGCTGAGTGAAAGATATCAAGCTAGTAGCTCAGTGAATAATAAGAAGAAGAAAATGAAGAATAATAAGAAGAAAACTAAGAAAGGATCCAAACTTCCAACCACTTCCATACATGTTGGAAAACAACTAGCTACTATTGATCGTGTTGGGAGTGTTGATGATGTCAAGATCACCCAAACAACCTGTAAGCCCAAGCACCCTTGCACGATTTGTAAGGGTATCCATCTTCTTAAGGATTGCCTTGGTCTATCCAAGGTTATGGAAGCATGGTCTACACACCCTCGCCAATCCATGTCGTCAGCCTATGAACAACATGTTGATGACTTCCCGTCAACTAGTCACTATGTCGTTGGGAAGAAGAAAAGTCGAGTCAAGTTCCCATGTATGTTATGCAAAGGGAATAATCTAACTCATCTTTTCCCTTGTATGGATGAAGCCTCAAAATTCCTGGAAGACATGAATGTTTCACAGCCTCAACTTCTAGCTTCTTATCACAAGCTCACTCTCGACCCACCTGTAGTTGATGGAATGATCAATCCAGCCCCTTCATCGGTCAATCCAGTTGATCATGTAGTCAATCCAGTCACATCCTTACTTGAACCAGTTGAGAAAGTGATTGATCTGATCCCATCCTCGGTTGATCCCACTCTCCTGTTAGAGAGTGAAACCCAAGTGGTTGATTTGATCACATCTTCGGTCAATCCCACTCTCTCGTTAGAGAGTGAAACCCAACTGGTCGATCCATTTTTGCCTGTCGACCCCATTTTCCCCTTGGAGAATGAAACCCAAGTGGTCGATTTGATTTCATTATCAGTTGATCCTACTCTCCCAATCGAGAGTAAACCCAATAATGTCCACGTTTTTCTCGCTGATACAGACTCTACCATGCTGGGGTGTATTCCTCCTTCTCCTGTGGAACTCCCTCCAAGTAATGAGACAATACTTTTTAGTTGGGGTGTGCTAATTGGACCTCATCTTCCCTCTCACATTCCTTTCTAGATTACAGTGCAGGTTTGTGGTCGGGACGTTCCTCAGACACTAATAGAGGAAGGTGTGTCTGTTAGTATTTTGTCCTCTTTTTCTTGGCAAGCTTTGGGTTTTCCTTAGCTTGCGCCAATTACGCAGAATCTGTTATCTTTTAATAGAAGAGTCAGTCAACCTTTAGAGACCCTTCCTTGGTTTCCTGTCACTTTGGGAGGGAAAACCGTCTTTATTGATGTCATGGTAGTCCAAGACCCTTTGGATTTTTCTTTACTCCTTGGGAAAGATTATATCTATGCCATGAAAGCTATTGTGTCCACTCTTTTTCACGTGATATATTTTCCTCATGATAGAAGAATGGTGACTATTGATCAACTTTCATTCATCGGTCCTGACTGGATTACCTCCCTAAATGGTTCTTATATGCAGATGGTATCGCCCCCACCACATGTTAATTGTGTGGCATTGTCTCCCATGAATTCAACTTTTGATAACCTAGATCCGGTAGTTGACATGGTTATCTCTTCGATAGGGTCTTTAGAGTTTGATCTCCTTACCCCTATCACGACCCTCGACATGTGTTCCTTCTAGAGTGTATTTCTTCCATCGAGTGAAGATCTCTTGGAGGCCATGATCGAGTTTTGTCCCTTGACATGGTGTCCTTCCAGAGAATTGTCCTCTTGGAAGCCATGATTAAGAAGAGCTTTGAGCATGGTTTTCCGATTTCAAGCTCTTTAAAAAATGAAACCAGCTTGGAGCATGGTTTTCTGATTTCAAGTTCGTTAAAAAATGAAACCAGTTATGAGGATAGTTATTTTTTTGCGTCTCTGTAGCAACCTCATTAAAAAATGAAACAGAGGTTATGAACATAGTTCATGTTTCTGTGTCAAGATCGTTAAAAAATGAAATAGAGGTCTAGGGATTGAACCTGGATTCTCGAGCATAGTTTTTCTTCCCTATGGGAAGCTCGTTAAAAAATGAAATAGATTTGTTCCCCCTCTCTGTTTGAGTCAAGTCCTTCATCTATTATTTGAAGCTTCATTTCATCTGCTTTTACAATTGAATGAAACGAAGCTTGGGGGGCAATGCTTCTAGCCTCTAGAGTTCAGGCTGAAATTGAGCCACTATCTTCTTAAACTGGGGGATAAGTACCAACCATCTTAGGGTTATGCATTGGGATGTCGCAAGCATAGTTTTCTATGGTTCAAGCTTGTGTAAAAATGAAACCACCTACTTCAAGCATAGTTTTCTATGGTTCAAGCTTGTGTAAAAATGAAACCAAGTCCAAGCATAGTTTTGTTTTGTTTTAAATCTTGCATAAAAATGAAAACAATCCTGAGCTTAGTCTTTGTTCTTTCTCATGCTCGTAAATACATGAGAATAAGTTACCAAGCTTAGTCTTTGTTCTTTCTCATGCTCGTAAATACATGAGAATAGGTTACCGAGCTTAGTGTTTGTTCTTTTTCGTGCTCATAAATTGATGAGAATGTAACCGAGTATAATTTTATCACTTTTTCAGACTCGTAAAGGTTATACGAAAAAGGAACCCACTGGAGTTCCCTTTAAGCTCTTTTCAGACTCTCTAAACATGAAAAGATTTCCGAGCGACCTGGTTCTTTTCACGCTCGTTAAAGTATTTGAGGAAAACATATGTTGAGCGATAGTTTGTCTCTTTTTTGGTCTCATCAGATGACTTTATGAAAAAGGAACTGAGAGAGTTCTCTTTAAGTTTTATTTAGACTCTCTAAATATGAAAAACCCCTGATTTTTGTTTCTTTGGACTCGTTAAACTAACATTGAAAGGCCCATATGGGACCTAACCACTCCTTCCTAGGGTTTGTTAAACATACTCTGAGGGAATCATCCGAAGTATGAGCTTACATCAACAATCATATGTTATCCTCCTCAAGCTTGCATAAAAATAAAGAGGTACTCACCAGAAATGGTGAGGGAAAAATTGGGAAAGAAATGTTACTAAACCTGTATTCCATAGAAGATTCTCTTTTAAACATGACACCCTTTCACTCACTTTGTGTCTAGGTTAGAAAATCTACTTGTCTCTTGATCATACTCCTTTATAAGATTACAAATTGGTCTATGATCCTTGTTGTTGAGTTAGTATTTCCAAGACAGTTGTTGTGTCGTCAATATGTTCAAAGAAAAGTTCAACCCTGAAAGCCTTCTATTGCGTCATCCATTTATGTAGTCCTTAATCATTCTATTGCGTCAGACATCCCTGAGTCAGTCCTAAATAATTTGTTACTCTGATCTACTTCAAATCTTGTTACCTGTTTCATTTCATTGAAGGGGGATACATTAAGGCCCTCCTGTGACAAGTCTTTTCCTATCGACTTCAACTCATTATCTAGAAATTAGACTTAGAAACTAATTGGAACCTTGGAACTTGCATGCCTCAATGGTAGGTTTCCTCGCTTTCGACAATGGGTTTTCATTATTGACCCTTGATCAGGAGATTTCGCCGAGTGTTCAACTTCAGCTTATTAATTCGCATTCATTGGATTGTACTATCTTACCCACACACACACAATCTTCCTCTAGTGACCACGACTGTGACTATGGGTCTACTTCCTTCGCGGTTCAGACTTAAGGGATATCCCAAATCCTTTCTTCACTCCTTCCTTAAGTTCTCAACTCTGATTCTCCGAACTCACACCACGTGTCTCCTTGGATCTATCATCCCCACAATGGTTCGGACTTTGCGACCTCATGAAACTCTAGGCCTTTCACTCACAACCTCCAATCTCCTGATTTTTGAATTCTTGGATCTCGTTGCCATGTGCTCTTATGTGATTAACAGTCGGGATTGAATCGTGACTTTGGACCTCACGACTCAGTATTCATCAAGTTTTTAACTTGTCGAACCTCCGAAGTACCGAAATACTTCACGGTTCTCCTCCTTGAAATTTCACCAGATCTAACTATCTAGGATCGTTCTTCTCCTTCTCAGAATGAATTTTTCCTACTTGCTTCTGCGAGAAGTTCAAGGACTCCTTTCCTTGAATATTTTCATTTTTATCCCTCCTGAGCTTTCCTTCTTTGTTTTTCATGGACACTTAGTCGAGAACTTGATCCGTGCACACCTCACAATATATTTCTCTCCACACATCGACTTTTGTGGGTGACTTCGCTCTCCTTTCGACCGTTCTCCAACAACTTCTATCTCTCGTGACTAAATCACACTATTCTTCCCGAGCCTTTGAGTCTAAAAAATTTGTCACGCAGTCCTTTTGGACGTCGATGCACTCCTTATAGGTGTATAAGTTCCACTATCTCTTATGAGCTTTCGAGTCAGAATAGATTCAGTCACGCACTCCTTGCGGACACTATGCACTCTTTGCACTCACTCAATGAAAAGAAATGATTGAAACTTTTCTACTCCTCACAATGACTTATACATTCAACAAAGCAAATGCAGTCATAGATTTAAGAACAAAAATAACAGAGATTCTACCATTCATTCAGATCGACACATAAATGTACACATTTGGGACAATGTTCCTCTATTATATTCGTCCAACTGAAACTTACATACATACACTATTCTTCCCTACTGCTTAACCTATACATGATAGATTCAGATGTTGCTCGGTTCTCCTTTTTCCACAGCAAGTATGATCATCAATAACAACTATCAACAACAATTGACAACTATCAACAACCCTTTCTCTTCGAGGGTTTCCTCCAACTACTCTACGCTATCTTAAATGGAATTAAATGTTATCAACTACTTAACTCTTATTACAATAAATATTCCTTCAGACATATAAGAGTGCAAGATCCAAATATGTACTATGTTTCGATTCATAAAACAAAATACATCCCCCCATCATCTTTCGTAATGGCTCGGCCTTCGATCTTTAAATACATTCGTAACTCAAACATTTATGTCAGAAATCACATTAATAAGTTGATTAGTTTGAAATTCAAAATATTTCAAAATGTGCACTACTGCGCCCAGTTGTCTTCCACGCTTGTGCTTCACTAGCGATGCTCTTGCATCACACAAAAGGTTGGTACACCTACACTATAGGGCATTGTAGATTCTAAGGGGGATTGTTACATGTCTTCCAGAGTTCATAATTGAGAAGAAGGGAGTATATAAACAGTGTGCACTTTGCAAGAATTCCAAGGTTTCTTTTCTTGGAATCAAGAGTAAGTCCAAGGGGATATTGGATCTTATCCATACATATGTGAGTTGATCAATGTTATTAGTATCATTACACAAATATTCATAGTATGTGACATTTATTGATAATTTTTCCAGGAAAACTTGGACCTTCTTTATGAAGATCAAGGATGAGGTCTTACTTCAGTTTCAAAAGTTTAGAGCTTAGGTAGATAACCAGACAGGTAATAAGATCAATTTATTGAGGTTAGATAATGGGGGAAGGTACACCTCCAATGAATTGATTATTTTTTCAAGGAGGAATGGAGGGATATGATAGTCTCATACAACCCTAAGTAGAATGGGATTGTAGAGAGAAACAATCAGTCCATCATCGGTTCTTCCAGGGATATGATACATGACCAGGAGTTCTCTATGTTCCTATGGGCAGAGGCATGTAATAGAACAATGTATGTGTAGAACATGAGTCCTGACATGATATTGGGGGAAAATATTCTAGAGGAGGCATTCTCAAGAGTCAATCCATAGATTGGTCATTTGATGATATTTGGTATTCCATTTTACATCCACATTCCTGTGGAGAAGAGGACAAGGTTTGAGCCTTCATGAAAAAAGTGCATATTTCTTGGGTACAGTCAGACTTCAAAGGATTACATGATCTTCATTCAAGTGAAGTAGAAGAAATTTGTGAGAAGAGATGTTAAGTTCGAGGATAATTTTTCATCTAGAAGATCTCATAAGACATCAACAATGATAGAGGACAAAGAGAAATAGGATCTGAAGGATGAGCAGTAGTCAACAATTCAATTCCAGGTGGGGAGAAATAGTTAGTCCCTTCCAGTCCTGTCAGAAGACCCCAATGGATATTACAGACATTAAGGGATGTTGGAGAGTCTCCTAGGAGTGTGGTTAGAAAGATAATGCCTTTGAATAATTTTCCAAACTATATGGTGTTTATGAGTAGCATCATTGATGTTGAGTCTTCCTGTTTTGAGGAAGCAACAAATCACTAGGTATGGTAGGATGCCATGGTAGAGGAGTACACCTATATTATGATGATTGATGTTTGGGACATAGTGTTGAGATTGGAGGGGAATTCAGTTGTGAGTCCCATGTGTATCTACAAGATCAATCATGCCACATATGGTAGCATCAATAAGTTCAAATATAATTCTATGGCAAGAGGGTTCTCCTAGAAAAATGGGGAGTGGAATATGAGGAGATATTTTCTACAGTCACTAGGTATGCTTATATTCGAGTTGTTATTTCTATTCCTTTAGATATGAGGTGGAGGATACATCAGATAGTTGTGAAAACAATTTTTCTCAATGTGATCATTGAAGAGGAAGTATACAGAGAACAACCTCAGGGCTTTTTGATACATAGGATGGATTCTCATCTGTGTAGTCTTAATAAATCCTTGTATGGACTCAAAAAATCACCCAGGGCATTGTATTCTAGGATTGAAAGATACTTGCAGAGTATGGGATTTACCAAGAGTGAGGTGGATCCTAACTTGTGCTTCATACTTCTTGGGTCAAATCCACTCATCTTGGTTCTGTATGTTGATGATTTATTTCTCACAAGTGAAGAGGAGATTATTGCAAGGTGTAAAGTGGATTTAGATAGTGAATTCTAGATGAAGGACATTGTCTTGATGGGATCCTAACTTGTGCTTCATACTTCTTGGGTCAAATCCACTCATCTTGGTTCTGTATGTTGATGATTTATTTCTCACAAGTGAAGAGGATATTATTGCAAGGTGTAAAGTGGATTTAGATAGTGAATTCTAGATGAAGGACATTGTCTTGATGCACTATTTATTGGGGTTAGAGGTATGGGAGGTATCGAGAGATATCTTCCTTGGAAAAGTGAAGTGTGCAGTTGAGATCTTGAGGAGATTCATGGTGGAGGACTGTAAATTGATGGCTACACCTATGATTACCAATCTGAAGAAGGTGATCAGTTCAGATTCGGAGTTGGTGGATCCCATTCTATATAGGAATTTGATAGGTTCCTTGATGTATTTGGTCAACATCAGTTTTTTTTAAAGGGAAAATTCACCAATTTGGATAAATTTTAAATTTTTGAAAGAAAATTTGGGTAATTTTTTTCATATTTTCATTAAAAATAAAAAAATATTGTAGCCCAATTTATGATCATAATTCTCTATATATTTATACTTTTCACCTATAAATAAAACTTTTCCATGAATATATAATTGGATTCCTTAACATTTTTCTCCAAATCCATGATTTTTTATTATAAAGTTTTAGGTAGCTATTGATACTCTTAAGAATACCATGAACTTATATTTGAAATCATATAAGTATCTATATGATACAACATTTTTTAATACTTGAATTTCATCTTCACTTATTTCAACTTGTGTATGCTATACCCCCATGGTATACCATGTTGTATATAGTGTTTTCATATTGGATATTTTTATCAAGTTGAAGAATATTTTTTTATGTATTTCTAACGATAGTTTCCAATGGAATTGTTTTGGGTTGTAAGTTTTCTATAATTTCTATGAAAGGTTGCTTTTTCTCTAGATGTTTTGATATGGGATTTATTATTATTATTTTTCAGTGATGCACAAGTGAAACTCATGTTTTGGTGTTTTCACCTAATTTTCAAGGTAGGAACAAAATATTAATGACTTATTTCTTAATATAAATGATATGTTTTGCTTATAAATATGATTTGATATCTAAATAGTTTGATAAGTTATAACGTATATGATTTGAAAAAAAAACATTGGTCAATACCGGGCCATATTTTTTTTTCCATGAACTCCTTGAGTCAGTTCATGGTGGAGCTGAGGCAGGTGCATTGGATCGTACCAAAACATGTTCTCAGGTACTTGAGAGGTATAGTGGAGTATGTATTGAGGTATCTTTGAGGATATGGAGTGGAGTTGCAGGGATACATAGAATTAGATCGGGTAGGCAGTGAAACAAAAAGAAAGAGCACCTTGTGGTGTTGCTCCAGCTTAGGATCAATAGTGATTACTTGGTTCAATAGGAAGAAGACTTCTTTAAGGCTCAGTTTAGTAGAGGCATAGTATATGGCAGCGAGTATGGCTATCTGTGAATCCATTTGCATTCACAAATTTCTTACATGTTTATTTTGTTATGAGTTGGAGCCTATGACGAAATGCTATGATAATCATAATTGTATCAAAATCTTGAAAAATCCAATATTCCTGACAGGTCCAATCATATTGAGATCATATACAACTTCATTTGAGATAGGATCGAGAAGGGAGTAGTGAGGCTTCAATATATTTCCACAGATGAGAAGGTTGCGGATATTATTTCCAAATCCTTGGAGAGAGGGAGTTGTGTATTCTTCAGAGATAAACTTGCAGTGGTGTAGAATACCTTCCTCACTAAGAGGGAGTGTTGATGCTAGTGGCAACATTGGACAAGTATTTCTGCATAGGTCTATGTGTCTACACATGTGAAAATATTCCAAAGCCTTATATTCTTGAATTTACTTTAATCAAAGGAATTATTAAAGTAAACTTATTTTATTAATTAACTATGTAATTAGTTAATTGATTTATTTAAGGAAAGTGATAAAAGTAAGTAGCATGTTTCTAAATCTTAGTTGGGTGTTAGAAGTAATCTCAATTGTCAATCACTTTGGATATTAGAACTAGATTATAACTCGCCATTATAAAATAAAGGCTGGGGTGAAGAAGGAAGACACCTAACTTTTGACTTGACGGGTATTGAGGGATTCCAAAAAGAGTATTGGGTCACAAAGGTTAGTGATTCAAGTTCTTGAATAGGTGTAGAAGGAATTCCATCTAGATATCAAGTCAAGGAGAAGAGAGAAAAAAGGATCATGCAGGTGGGTTTTAGTCAGAGGAAGTCACATGAGAGTGTAGTGTCATATAAATATTTTCATATATGTTTTTCATACATGTACATGGGTCTTAGTGGAAACAATCACATACATACGTATTGTTATTTCTATTCCTTTAGATATGAGGTCTTGAAGCAAAATTGTGTACACCTCAAAAAACATGCAGTTATGGTTCATACAATAGGTCAGACTTTTCCAAGTTTGTGTGCAGTTGTATTTGTCTCAGTGGGCCACTATCCCTATTACAGAATCCCTTATTTTAGCACAATAAAATAATTCTTAGCAATGATTTACCCTTCGGGTTTTTTCCAGGGGTATCTACCCGAAAATATTAGTGTTCATCTATGCTTGATTTGGTTTCCTAGTTTATTATTCCACTGCATGTTTAGTTGATTACTCAGTTATTCTTTTAGTAGATAAAGTGATTTTATTTTGAGATAACTGTCGGGTATTGGGTTGAAGTGGTAAAATCAACAAGGATTACTTTCCTCCCAACCTTAGGTGATATTACAGAGTGCCTTCCTATAGTATGCCACCCCTGTTCCAAGCAATGATAGCACAAGGGAATGATTCAACTAACTTCCAAATTTAATATGAACCAGGAAGGTTAGTCTCCTTCCCCCACTGAAAATAGTAGAGGTTTCACCCTTCCCATTGAGCTCATGGATTCCACAGGTTTATCAGGTACCTTCCCAACTATATTTACTCTACATAAGGGATTCCTTTCTATGTTTTTCAATACCTCAACGACCTCCCCTTCAAATTTCTAGCTATTGGTATATGGAACATGGAGAGTTGTAAAGGTTATGTTTTTTTCTTGGTGTAGGGTACTTGAAGAGATGTAGAGGTTATGTATAGATCTTGGTACTAAATACTTGAAGGCTCGAAGGAAACTTGATAGTACCCTTGGTATTTACTTTAAATTATTTTATATGTACTTGTATATATGAATACTTTCAAAGAGAATTATCCATTGTAATATATATTTTACATTGACATGAGATATTGAATAAATTACATGAGCGGTTTGATTGACCATATAGGCTTGAGGTCGTTGGTTGAGGTTGAAAAAAGTATTGGCTTGGATGTGCCAAAGCATGTAAGCTCTTTGAGGTAAATTATTATACTTGGAGAACTTTGTATATTTAGTTGGGATGTTTGAGGAGTGTGGACATGCTTTCCATGCTCATCACAATTGTTGAGTCACAAAGATGTGACTCAGTGGAAGCAGGCAAGTTGAGGACTTCCCTTAGTTTTTATCAGGAAATGCAGGGCACTTCCACACTAATCCTAGCAAAAGAGAAGAAGAATTTAATCAAGAACGTAAATCAAACAAGCAATCACACAATACATTGATATTTTACCCTGGAAACCCTTAACCGAGAAAACCAAAATTCCTTTGAGCATTATTCTCTCTTGTTATCTTATTCAATAAGAATTAAAGGTTACATGTCTAACCTTGGTCCACACCTAAGACATAATCAACATCATACCTTGTTTCTTATGCAAAAACAACCCTATAGCCAATTTGGATTACATATGCATGACCAACGACCTATAGTTACAAATGCATTATAGTATTATCCTTTACGACCTTACAAAACATCTCTTTATAGGATTTACAACGAGAAAAACACTAAATATTGGCACCCAAAAATGGTTACATATCCATGCATATGATTGGATACAAATCCCACAAATCTTTAGATTCTATTACAATCAACTCCAAGCCAGGTTACCAGTCGTTTCTTCATTCGGTCTTTAGTCAGTCGTCTCACACCCACACTTTTACCTTGTTGGGCCCCAACAACTCCCCCCTATATTTTTACAAAATTTAAAGGGCCCATATTAGAATCTTGATAATTAAAATGAGCTACAAAATCAACCTTTTCAAATAGTTCTATGCCTTGTCTTGCTTTGAGACAAACTTAAAACATTCACTATAGTATGAAACATTCATTACAAGAGTATATGTCAAAAGTTAGAAACGAGCATA
>SNQJ01S0267187.1:0-11892 GCA_010110895.2 Picea sitchensis | reverse complement strand
TTTCACATTTAATATGATACAGTAATATGATTCTTTCCTATAAAGCTTGTTGTGTTTTATTGTATGATTCCTTGATCACATACATAGGTTTATATTGAGTTTATGCTATTACTATCACTTTGGTTGGCTGCATTATTTTGCAAGATCATCATTGTATGAGTGTTGGAATGAAGCTGGGATGGCGATGGCGAGAGGAAGTGACATTTAAATGGTATGTCACTCATCCCTCTTTAGTTAGTAAATTCAATATCTAAAACTTAAGGAAAGCGTCATGTTCTGTTGTGTTTTGTTCTAGATCTAGGTGGATCTAGGGAGATCTGTTAGTGCCTGCACCTACCGATTAGTCCGATAACAGAAATGTTGGCTATTCTGCATGTCGTGGATCTTTGGTGCCCTTATCTAGAACAACGCCTTTCCTCCCCAGAGCAACAAAAATGGGTGACTAAGATATTTGGATATGATTATGAGATCATTTACAAGAAAGGCAAAGACAATGTGGTTGTTGATGCACTTTCCAGAAAATATGAAGATGTGGGGTCCCTTTTTTCTCTCTCCTTCATTGTACCAGATTGGCTCCATGTTATTCGCCAGGAATGGCTACACGATCCCAAAATTTTGCATCTGATACAACAATTGCAGGCCAATTCTCGAGTTTCCCGAGAGTAATCTTGGCTCAATGATGAGCTTCGATACAAAGGTTGTTTTTATTTAAGTAAACAATCAAAACTTAAATCCATGGTACTTTCTGAGCTTCATGATACACCCACCATTGGGCACTCTGGTTTTACCAAAACCTATGACCAGGTCAAACGTTCTTTTTTCTGGGATGGTATGAAATCGGACGTTCACAATTTTGTGGCGGAATGTGATCATTGTCAACGCAACAAGGGTGAAACAATCAAAGCTCTTGGCACACTACAACTTCTTCTGATTCCACCTGCTATTTGGAGGGATATCTCTATGGATTTTATTGTAGTCTTACTTACCTAAATTGGGAAATAAATCAGTCATCATGGTGGTAGTTGATCGTCTTTCCAAGTATGCTCATTTATGTGCTCTTAAACACCCATTTACAGCCTACATTGTGGCTCAACTCTTCATGGATCATATCTTCAAGCTTCTTGGCATGCCTCATTCTATTGTTTCTGATCACGACACAACTTTCACCAGCAATTTTTGGAAAGAATTGTTCAAGCTTCAAGGCACCCAATTTCATCTCAGCACAGCTTATCATCCCCAGACTGATGGTCAAACTGAAGTTGTCAACAAGTATTTGGAAATATATTTGAGGTTTTTTGCATCGGAAAGGAATAATCAATGGGCTCAATGGTTACCACTAGTTGAATGGTGGTACAACACTTCTTACCATACAACTACCTGCATGACTCCTTTTGAAGCAGTATATGGACAAAATCCACCTTTAGTTCTCTCATACTTTCCAGGTGTCTTGAAGGTCCAAGCGATTGACCAGACACTTACAATTCGAGAGGCTATTCTTCGTACCCTCAAAGATAATTTGGTCATGGCCCAGAATCGCACGAAGTAAAAAGCAGATCAAGGTCGCTCTGAACATCAATTTGTAGAAAGGGATTAGGTGTTTCTTCGACTACAACCTTATAAGAAAAATTCCCTCAAGGCTGACCATTGTCAGAAAATGGCGCCCAAATTTATGGTCCTTATATTGTTCTCAAGCATGTGGGACAAGTGTCCTCTCAGTAGGCTTTGCCCAGTCATTCTAAGCTCCATCTTGTTTTTCATGTTTCCTTCTTAAATAAGGTGATTGGAACTAAGTGCCAAACTCAAACCAACCTTCTTGAGTTGGATGAAGAAGGCTCCATTTGGATACATCCACAAGTAGTTTTGTACCAGTGTGAGCGTCTTCTGCATCAGTGGACCATCAAGGAAGTGTTAGTTGAGTGGAAAGATACAACTCCAGCAAATGCCACTTGGGAACGATCTACCATTCTGCAGCAATTTCCTCATCTCAAGCCTTGAGGACAAGGTTGTTTTTAAGGGGGAGGACATATTAGGGACCTAACCCCTCATGTAGATAGAATAATATATTTCCATGCAATAAAGGTCAATATTAATAAGGCCTAGCAATAAGGAACAATAAGTCAAATGTAAGAAGACCTAATAGAAGCGTCCGCTTGTAAAAGGATCTTCCTCTAGATTGTTCTTTTGGATAGACATAGTTAGTATAAATAGGAGTAGAGGGTATGAGAAGTTTTGTCTTGGATATTATTGTAATAGAGCTCTTCTCTACTGGAGGTTTCCCCCTCGAAGAGGAAAGTGACCATTTCTCTCAGTAATCAAAGTGTTATTTCTGGTGTTATTTTGGTATTATTGTGGTGTTGTTATGGTTATATCATTGTTTATCTATCATTTCTAGCTAATTATTTATGTTCTGCATACCATTTTATATCTGGAATATTACACAAACCAACCTTTAGAAGAACCCTAAACCCCATGTGAGCTCCTATATTCCATTATCTTTGCTTTCACCTCAATTGGATGTGATTTATAATAAATAATACTTTATAATAAAATAATAAAAAATATAAATTAAATTTATAATTAGAGGAGAAAACGGTAATATATTGTTGGCTTATGGAAAATAAGCTAATACAATAATGATAAATTTGACCATTCATTGTATTCATACTTGTTACATGTTATTATTTTGATTCTTTCATTAGATACAATGATAAAAATTGAAGTTGTTGTCGTTCATGAAGAGCATTCTAGCTCATTATAGAAGGGTATAAAATTATTTTCCATGCAAATGAAAGTCAAAATAAAAAATTACTTGTCAAATTTGAAATGAAAATTATTTTGTATTTTTTCAATTGAAGGGTAAGGAAAATTTTCACAATATATTCTACTTGTCATTTTTTTTATGGATTTTTTCCTTTATTAGTCATTTTCCCCTATACTGTGACGATTAAAAAAAAAGAATGTTAACATTTTTTCATTGTTGCATGTCGGTTCAAAAAAAGAATTGATGTCATTTTTATACAATACAATTATATTATCATGGAGCTCATGCCTGCACATATCACCTATTTATTGATTCTACAACCTAATAGTAGGTATTGGGAATCAAATACTGAGTTGTGGTGAATTCTCTTGCTCCTTGGAGGGAAGGAATATTTTCAATTCAAATCAAACCCCATCCTCTTGTTGCTTGGATTTATGAACTGTATCTACCAATCTTCTATGGTTCTACCTATGTGTGTCTACTCTACTTGCTTATATTTATGAATGGTAGTAACCCATCTATAGGAGCATCGCCCATGTGTCTTATTTCTTCTCGCTCAAAGAAACTACACAGTAAGAGTTTACTCAAGTTGTAATTTAATTTAATTGATTTCATACACATGCATAAGAATTTAATCAGTAATATTTGACTCGAGTTGTAATTTAATTTTAGATTGCATGCACAAGAATAAGAATTTAATTGATTTCATACAAGTAGCACAAGCATAAGAATTTCATGTCAAAATTGTTATCTTTTGGTTATCTAAAGATGGAATGCAACTTTTTCGTTGCAAAAATTGAATGTTAGGTGCAGGTTGTTTATTTTTATGAGATAAAACATAGTAAGTTTCAAGGTTTTTGGATGTTGTTGAAATCTTTCTAAAGCTTTGAAATACAAAGCTAAAAGAAGCATTCATTTTACAAATTGGAGACCAAGATGGCTTAAATATTTTTAATGTACTCGTGTTTAAGTTTATGGGGTATGCAATTCTCACATAACTTTGTTTAAGTTTGAGTTCAATAATTATAAAGGAAATGATGCAATGGAGTATTTCACAATTGTGGAATAAAATTTTGTAATCATGCAATGAATTTTCATTTAATTTTTTTTTATCTGTTTCCAATATGATGAGTGTATGAGCACAGTCATTTTCCATTAACAAATATATATGATCATGTTTATGTTTATATTGAAGTATTATTCTACATCGTCATTGTAACCAATGCATGAGAACATTCACTTTCCATTTCACTTAACAAATATATAATCGTGTTTATATTTATATTGAAGTGTGGAGATGCAATCATGATCCTCTTGAATCTTGATATAATGTTCAAACTCTTCATCATAACTTATCACTACGCATTTATTACTATTATGTAAAATTGTATACTCTAAGTAGCTTAGAGTAGTAACTACTTGCCTTAATAATAACAAGGGCATGCAGACTATGGTTATTAGATTTGTTTATGTTACTATCAAGGCATGCAATTATGAGTTATTTGGAGAATAAATGCATATCCCTTAATAGTGACTATTATCATGAACATGCATGCAATTATTATCTTTTTTATGTTATTATTAACATGGTCATGTAAAAAAAATATTTATGTACAATATATTATATTTTTTTCTATTAAATAAAACCTACAAAAAAAAATTTAAAAAAAATAACTAAACATTACATTTAAAAAAAGTATTTAAATTTATAAATTCATAATCAAAATTTAAATTTAATTTTTTAATAAAAAATATACAAAATTACACTACTCTCCCTCTTATAACTAAAATCAATTAATAATAAGGGGGAAATTCAATTACTACGAATAGAGAAAAAAAAACGGCCATTACGTTTTTTTTCCAAGGAAAAATTTTGCTCAATTATATTAGGGATATAATTTTTTTACATCTTTCGTTTCAAAATCGGGATTCTACAGTAGATCATCAAAATATGTTGGCTATGGAAGCATAGTTCATTACAATACCAAGAGGAAATGCTAGAGGTATACTCTCATAGTCTCAATACTAAGCCCAAAGATTCTATGACATAAACTAGTAAACATAACTGATATAAAAACAAAGTTGAGTCCTTCTATAGAAAAAGTTCAATAACACATATCTGATAGATAACATTAGCATATATATTAATAAATTTTGATATGTCTCCTCGGGCCTTCATCTCCATTTTTCCATCGGTAATAAGATATCATTCCTTCAGGTTCGCCTAGTGCCTGCTTTGAGAGTATATCTACATTAGTGTTAAAGTCTCTATAGATATGTTGGAAACTAATGGTATGAAAATTATGGATAAGTAATTTGATTCTTTTCTTCCATCCTTCTATAGAGCTAACCAATAGTCTCCTTTTTTCTATGAGCCATTCAATAACAACTTTTGAATATCCCATAATATGGATACATGGGATCGCCAAATGTTCTGCTAGCATAAGTGTGATTGATGCTCCCAATAGCTCCGCCCTCGTATTTGTTCCTTTGCCTCAATTATAAGTCCATCTAAAAATTGAGGCCTCCTCGATATTTATGATGCCTCATGCTCCACTCTCGTTTCCATCCTTTGTTGTTTCTCCATCGAACCATCCAAGCGTTGAGTTCTGAAGATGATATATCATTATAGTTATCGAAAATCAGGGCTTAGTAATACTACTAATATTAGAATGTAGTGTCAGAGTCTTGTACATCACCTCTTGTATAGAAGGATTTGAATCTTCAAAGATCGCCTTATTACGCTCATGCCAAGTAAACCATATTACATGTGATGCAATCGCAGTGGGAACAGTATTTTCCATATACCAATTTTTCAAACACTCCGAAAGATTATTACCAACCCACTCTCTATCAAATTTTAGAAGTTGTTTTAGGATTTTCCAAACTGATATGGAGAAAGGACATAGCTTGAATAAGTGAAAGGTCAATTCAGAGTCTTTCTTGCAGAGACGGCATCGCCCCAGTCCCTCCCATCCTTTTTTCTGCAACATGTTCCAAGTTAGAATTTTATCTTCTATCGCTAGCCAAATAAACAGCTTAACTTTTAATTGTATCTTCCAATTCCAAATAGAAACTCTCCAGCTCTCCACTTTTGATAGGCTTTTGGAGGAAATAATACTTGCATAAAAGTTTTTTGCAGAAGGAACGCCTGACTTGTCTCCGCCTATCCACAGTAACTGATAGTTGTTATCCTGGATAAGAGATCCTGAGTCGATAAGAGGTTGTCTGTACATTTCCCACTCTAAAGCCAAATCACCCTCCAGTCCCAGTTCATCACTGGTCAACCAATAAGAAGAAATAGTTTGATCATTAAAAGGATTCCTCGCTTGTGCCAGAGTTTGAATATTCATATCTCTTAATGTGTCCTGGAGATGAATTGAAAGAAAAGAGTTGTTCCACATCCCCAGAATCCAATTCTTTCCCAAAGCAATCAGATGTCTAGATCCCAGATTCCATCTTAATCCATGCAATATTAGGTATACCACCTTTAACAATCTACCCCATATTTTGGAGACACTGCTTTGTTTGAATGACCTTGATATAAGCCAGGTAATCACATTCTTATTACAAATATACTTATCAATGATGACCCTATGCCAAAATACATCACCCAAAAGAACTCGCCAGAGATTAATCACTGCCAATGATTTACTGAAATCAAAAATATTAAGGATTCCCCAACCCCCCAATGACTTTGGGACTAATATATTCTCCCAATTGCATAGGTGCATATGATGTGAGACATTATCTCTCTTCCATAGGAAATTATACATCAACTTCCTCATTGTGTTCAATACCGAAATGGGAACAACAACCATAGACAACCAATAAATAGATTGGTTGGTTAACACTGCTTTCAACAAAGTTAAACGACCACCTAAGGACAACCACCTGTAGCACCAGTTGTTGATTCTTTTTTCAAATTTTTTTAGAAGCTCGTTCTAGTCTTCGGATCATTGAGCTCTAGCTTTGAGATAAAAACCAAAGTATTTAAAACCCAACTCCAGCGATAAGAAATTAAAAGGGTAAATATATTTGTAAGCAAGAAGATCATATTCAGTTAGTCCAGTATAGTGAAAAGTAGATTTTTCTACATTAATATGTAAACCTAAAGTTAAACAGAAAAATTTTAGAACCTTATCAATCTCCCACCACTCCTACATAGTAGCCTTTGTCAAAATAACCACATCGTCAACAAAAAGGATATGTAATATTTTTATAGATATAGAAACAATTATACCTATCAATTTCCCCGCACTTTGACTTTCTTTCAATAGAAGGCTCAATCCTTCCATAACTAAAATGAGGAGCAAAGGTGATAAGGGGCAGCCTTGACGCAGTCCCCTACAACTCTTGAAGAAATCAGTAGCTTATCCATTTATCAATATTTAGTATGAGGTGGAGACGACATAGCTCATAATCTAGTTGGTCATATTAATTCCCATACCAATTTGAAGGAGGAGTAATCTCAACAAGTCCCAGTTGACACAGTCATATGCCTTATGTAGATCTAGCTTTAAGACCAATGACTTGATGTTCTTTTTTATATTATGGATACACTCATGTACCATACCTATGGCATCTTGTATATGTCTCCCCTGTAGGGAACCCAACTTCTCCTTCGATAGAGATCTAGAGAGAAAAGGTTTAATACGATCTGCAATAATCTTTGAGATAATTTTATAGCTCAGATTACAGAGTGAGATCGGTCGAAATATCCAAAGAGATGTGGATTTTTTACTTTAGGAATCGTTGTGATAAATGTGGAGTTTAAAGCTCCTATAATAAATCCTTTTTTTCTAGACTCCTCCACCATTTCAAGCAAATCCTCCCCAACAATGTCAAAGAATGCCTTGAAGAACTCGACTGTCCATCCATTTAGGCCTGGACTTTTATCAACTTTAAACTTTGATAAAATTTGCTGCAGTTCCTTCATGTCAACCGGTTTGTATAAAGCCTTTGCTTCCAAATCATTCATCATCTCTTTAAACAATGCAACAACCTTGAATTGATCTCTAATCGGTGGTCCCAATGGATCTTTATAAAATTATTTAAAGTGGTTAAAGGAAGATTTTTTAAAATTTTCCTGCCCATTGTGATTCTGGCCCTCCTCATCTTTTAACTCCCATAGAAATTTACTATTCCTCCTGTAACTCATGAAATTATGGAAAAAATTTGTGTTTTGGTCTCCGCCAAGTAACCAAATGGCACGACTATGTTGACACCATTGTTCCTATGTTTCATGTAGGATTTTATTTCTTTCTTGTTCCAGTATCTTTAAGGACTACTCACTAAAATTATTACTTGTGACATCAGTCATGTTTTTAATTTTGGAGGATATCTCCTTTTCCAATTCATAGAGCCTGTATTTTTTCTGAAACCTTTGTTCCTTTTGTGAGGTTCTTGTTAGAACTTTCAAATCCTTTAGTTTCTAGACTAGTCTCCTTTGTTGACCATCCTCTTGTAGATACTTGGGATCGCTCTAAACCTTCTGCACTAGATTAATGAAATCATGGTCTGTAGTCCACAAAGGATTAAATTTGAAAGGAAAGGCTTTATAAATCGGAGGCGAATCAAGCTGAAGTATAATTGGAGCATGATCGGAAATGAATGGGAACTCTACCCATGCTCTGTAAACTCCCATCGATGCCAAGAAATCTTCATAAATGAACGAGCGATCAAGTCTCTTTGATATAGAATATGTTCGAGCTCGACCATTGCACCAGGTGGGCACCACATTTCTAGGGGCGATGTCAATAAGCTTGTTTCTGTGAAAATAATTATTGAATAAACTGGATAACGTCCCCAAAGTAGTCATACCTCCCCAAATTTCATTAGATGAAAGAGTCAAATTTAAATCCCCTGCTAGGACTAAATTCCTTAGGGACAATAGACCAGACAATTCGAGTCTTTCCCAAAACTGTTTGCGATCCACACAGGGTCCGTAGATATTAAGAAGCGAGATCTACCTCTTGCTTTCCATATCAGTGCATGTCAATAACATCCCACCACAAGTAAGATAAGGGACCAACTAAAAAAAAATTGGGTCCCACGAAACTAATAAACCACCTAATTTACCCACGGAGTTTACCGCACAACAGTGCCACTTTGGTCTAAGAATGTGAAAGAATGCGCGAGATTTCTCGGCATGAACTAAAGTCTCCTGAAGGAAAATGATATTTGGTTGAACTTTGTCAAGGACTCCCCAGACCGAGGCTAATTTCAGGATGTCCCCTATTCCCCTGATGTTTAGTGAGAGTAATAACATTAATTGGACCTAGAAAGGGCCTTCAAAGCTCTAAGGACCCCACCATCGGTAGTAGAATATGTAAAAGGATCTAAAGCCTTCTCATTGGTAGCTTTATTTCTAGCACTATGGGTTTTCACTAGTGAGTGCTCAATGCCTAGCCCCTTGGACCAGGCAAACTCTTTTCCAACCTCCCCTACAATAGATCTTGAGCCACTGGCTTATCCTTTCCAGCCACGAGGTTAGTTTCCATTTTACCAATATAGACAGGTAATTTGACAAAGGTATCATTACCTCGTATGAATGGGTTAAGTGTGTCAAGTACCACAGAAACATTTGACTCCTCATCTTCCGGTTCTCGGTAACCAGGAAGATTATTGGTCGGATATGTCTCAAGTTGACTAAACCCTGTGCTACTAGTGGCCACGGCTGGGAAGGGAGGCTCTTGGGATGAGCTAAGGACAGTAATATTGTCAGTGGACAAAACATGACTGTCAGTTTGGTTCACAGGTTCCAAGACCCTATGAACACTCTAAGAGTTAGTTAAAGGGTCAGGACCTCCAAAGGAGCCTCTAGTATCCCTTGATACCCTGGACGCTTTAAAAGGTGGCAATCCATCAACAACAATAACTCTCTTAAGCCAGTCTGAAGAATGAAAAACTTCTCTTTCCCAAGCTGACAAAGTATTATAAAAGGACAGACAATAAGTTTGAATCTTACCTAGAACAATAGAAGTATTCTCCCGAAAGCTAGAATCGCCACCAGCAAAACCATAGAATCATGTATCCATAGATTCATCAGGTTGAATGTAATCTTTAATATCTTCCTATGAGTCATCACTAACCTCTTAGCCTTTGCACTCACGACAAAGATTAGTAGTGCTTCTACAATAGATGCAGCGAAAATGAATCCCTAGGTAGTCAAGTTTCTGAAGAAATCTACTACCTCTCCACTATATTTCAAGTGTTGCAAGCAGTCCTTGATGCATGTCCATTTCCACCAGAACCCTGCCTACCTTTCTTGAAGGCGCCGAAAGATTTGCATCATCATTCAAAATGAATTTTCCTAGGTAGTCTCCAATGGATTTTAACGTGCCAACATTTCATAAAAACAATGGAAAACCAGGTAGCAAAACCCATATATGCCTTTGCGAGAAATATTCAGTTTCCGGGTTAAAGGCTATTTGCCATCTCTTTAGCATTAAACTACTAGTTCCATTCACCCAGTTTGAGTCTAACAAGAATGTTGCATCTTCCGGGTTTTTACACAGAAAACCAAACCATCCTTTTGATAAAGTGAAAATCTTTGGGAGGTATCCAATAGTCGGACACCAAACCTTCTCCAACCAGACAGATAGTTTCTCGTCACACATACTGTGGTATGAAAATCTCCCTAATAACCCGCACAAAGCTAACCTACAAAAGTCTTCTAGTCCAATGTCCGAGCCTAAAACCATTCTCTTAACCATTTTAGAAGCTCTCCATTTTCTCCTACCTTTCCGGACATCTACACTACTAGGAGATTTTCGCCGAGGAGCCTATTCTTCACCTCCACCAAGAATATTTTGAACACAAGGCATCAGAACCTAGTTATGACCACCTAGAGTGTCTTCTGATAGAGTTGGTACATAGGTTTCAAAAGAAGGCGTATGACCAATCTTAGAAATAAAACAGTGGTCCTTTGATTTGGACAGTAAGTCGGTTGTTCCATAAGACAATAACTTAGAACTCAAAAACAATCCTGTGTTAGATGTGTTTGTATTTACTTCACCTTCCTGCCATAAATCGTCCACTAGCTCACTCATTAAAGCATGTATCTCTGCATTTATAGTATCCAGTCTATTAAGTTCCATCTGGAAACCACTTGGGAAATGATACGGAAGGATAGATAAGATCGAGGGTTTATATGACCCCACATCCCAAGGAAATAGCAATGTAAATGAAGGACTAACAAAAATTAAGAAAACTTCGCTTGTTAAGCACTACTACAATACTTTGTTGTAAGCTTACATACTCTACAAGTAACCTGGGAAATGGGTTCAGTTTCCAAAAAGAGAAAGTTAAGAGAGGGATCTAAACTGACTAAGAAATTCAAATTCCATAACTTCTCTGGTTAGAATCTCGTGCAAAAAATTCAAATTCCATGTCTCCCAACATCCCTCTGCTCCTTCACCTCAAAAGGGGGGAGGGTGCAACAGTAGGACTTCTCGGGAGGTCACCCATCCCAGTACTACTCTAGGTGATCATTTCCTGAAGTAGGTATTGGTAGGTAGGTATTTTATAATTGAGTTTATAAAATAACAACAATAATAAATTATTAAATTTATTTTTATAATAAAATTTGTGTTAAGTAGGTTTAATAGATATAGTTTAATCAAGTCTTATGCTTTTGCAATGTGATATCATGAAATATCCTCTCATATTGAAGTAAGTGTTTAATATATAAGTTATGTATTGTCATATATATCTTATCATGATACCCATGACTATAACAATATCATTTATTATACTTGTCGTGGCAATGTACAGCCTGAGTGGGCCTAATGGTTAAGAACATGTGTTTCCTCTTAAGAGGTTACAAGTTCAAATCCAAAGGGGGGTAGGGTATGTGTTTCCTCTTAAGAGGTTACAATTTCAAATCCCTGAACTTGGCAGAATAAACTTTACTAAGTTCAGGGATGAACTTGGTATCTGTTATAATGTATTTTTGGATCATAGGGGGGAATGTTAGATAATCCAAAAATTCAATTATCATAGTTTATAAAGATAGAATAAATTGATTATTAATTTAAGAATATTAAATTAATAATCTAGAATATTTGATAAATAAATGTAGACCTTTAGAGATACATTATTGTTGTAAAAGATATGACTCTAAAGAG
>SNQJ01S0267186.1:0-11892 GCA_010110895.2 Picea sitchensis | reverse complement strand
AAATAAGGAGAGTTTGCCAAAAGTACAAGAGATTCTACAAGCACAACATGTTTTATCGAGTGTAAAAAAATGTTAAAAATTAACTAGTCAATAAGAAGCATGTATCGACTAATATCATTCCAATTGATGATGACCAACCTTCAATTATAGTAAATGAGGTAATGAATTCTATTGCAACAATGGCAGTGAATCCAGTTAGTCAAACAACAATGAAAAAAATGGATTATCTCATGGAGGCTCCTGAGAAATTAAAAAAACTCAGGAAAAATACAGAAGTAGAAGACCCAATGTTGCAAGATGAAGTGATCCACTACCAAAGAGGTGAGAATATATTCAAGTTCAAAATCAATAGAAGTGTTAGAGGAATAGGTTGATATAGAAGTAAAGAGAAAAAAACAAGAATGCTAGTGGATTGGTTCTGGAAAAGTCCATAATTTAAATTACTCAAATTTTGGAAATAAGTAAACACAATAATATGATACAAGATAAAATGACACAGGATGTGCGAAGTTCTGACCAAGTTTCGATGACTAAAAAGGATATTGATGTTTTCATATAGATGGTTTTAAATAAAAAGCAATCAAAGGAAACATTTTTTTATCAAACATGTCATGAAGGATTATCACCTCCTAGAATTTTGACCTCACTAAATTATGATAAGGGAACATTTGACATGACTATTCTACAACCCAATGTTAATAAAACTAAGAGAAATAAAATCTCATGAATATGAGACCACAAAGGTGAAATTTGGTCTTAACAAGATGCCAGTGGGAGTTAAAATTGAATGGAATAAACAAATTGGTAAGATGATGTGAAGAGATTTGACTCAATCTACAAGTGTCAAGAAGTTCACAACAATTGTGGCCAAATTAGAAAATCAACTAAAAAAATAAAAGGTCGTGAATAAAGAAAGGTTATTAAATATTCATGACTTGGAACAACAAGTAATTTCCCTTGGAGAAGATCACATTTGAAGAACATATTCAAACCAAAGAGTTGGTTGAGGCACAGAAGGAAAAGGTAGTTAATAGAGCATGTAACCAAGTTGAGACAATTGAATATCAGATTGGGACAAATAATTGAGCAATTAAATGAAGAAAAAGAATCAACAATATCAGCTAGCTTGGCTCAAAAGGCCACCAGCTTAGAAGTGGAAATCATAAAAGAAGGATCAAAAGCAGAGAAAATAACAAGTTTGAAAAATCAAATATCTACAATTTCAAAGAAGTTAGCTACAACTGAAGAAAATGCTCATTGGAAGGAGGTAGAAATTAAATATATGAAAGCACAATTCGAAAAATGAAATATGATAATTGATTATTGTCATAAGTAGTTAGTTGATAGAGACAAATGCATTGTTGAAGGTACAAAAATAATTGAGGAGTTGAAAAAATCATTAGAAAAAGATGAGAAAAAGAGTAACTATAAGAGATTCCTAATTAGTGCAAAACATATAATTTGGGATCAAATTATTGTAATAAAGGAAAATCTTAGAGTTCATTTTGATGTAGTATAGCATACTGAGATTAGCAACGCGTGGACAAATTTAGGAGATAGAGCTCAAATAACATAAGAGGTAATCAAGTTTCTAAATGGTAGAACTCAAGTTGAGTTATTGGCAATGGGTGTCAAAGACCAAACTTCTGTGATCGTGGTAGCTAGTGAAGTCCATAGAAAGAAAAACTTAATATTGTTAGCTCAGAATAAGTTCAATGTAGTTGGTCAATATGCTCAAGAATTCAGGGACAATTTCAAATCATCAATTGAATTGGGATTGTCTTCCCCATGGTCAATTGAAAATTGGTTTTACAATGTTGAAGGATACAATGATTCATAGATTAAATAAAGAAACAATATTGAACAATTCAGAAATGTTATTGGCCTACTTAAAGTAAATTTGATTTTAGATAAAATTTCACTTGATTTCAAGCTTTTGAGTATTATTACAAATATACATCGAGGTTTACTTCCTACATCTTTTGATCTTTTTACAAAGTTAGATATTGATGCAAGGAAGATGACAAAATTTAAATATCCTGAAAGAAATTATTGGGCTTTAATATCCAAATTAAGAAGCAAAGATCCAACAACAAGTTTACTTCCTACATCTTTTGATCTTTTTACAAAGTTAGATATTGATGCAAGGAAGATGACAAAATTTAAATATCCTGAAAGAAATTATTGGGCTTTAATATCCAAATTAAGAAGCAAAGATCCAACAACAACGCAAGTGCCTCAAGTCAATTCCATGTCATCACCTCATCCTAAACCCCTTCATACGAAAAAAAAAATAAGTGAATGACTAGAGAGATAAGCTATAAATATTCCAGGCATAACATGAAAAAGGATAAATTGTTTCTAGGTTTTCTGAGCTCCACCCCTCACTACTCACTATTTTTAGAAAAATGTTATTTTAAAAAATAGTTGAGGTTCGTGAGGATAAAAGCAAATAAAAAGAATAAAATTGTATCGAGATTTGGACTAGAAATATGACTTGTTTCTATCATCCACATCGGTCACTAGGGGGCAATATTGTTTTTAAAGTTTTTGGGTTTTATGGTCCTAAGTTTTCAAAGGATTCATCTCATATTCAATCAATACTTTTTGAATTTTTCTTGTATTTCAATTAGTCTTCCACTTTTCATTTTCATCTCATGTTCAATCAATAGTTTTTAATTTTTCTTGTATTTAATTTAGTCTTCCACTTTTCGTTTGGGTGATTTAAACATTTTCATAAAGACTACAAATTTTGAGCCAAGAAAATCTTAGGATATTTATTCTCAAAAAATTCTTTGTATTTATCAAAGTCTTAATATATCAATAAGTTGCATGCAAGTTCTCACATGATGATTCTTTAAATGAATGCTAATGATATTAAATTGTAGAGCTAAATATATATTTATGTTCATATAGATAATTTAGAGTATTTATTATTGAATTATGTTGAAAATAAAAATAAATCGGGTTTGCATGGAAGTCCTAACGAATGTTTATAATTGTTCATACATTGTATGTATATTCATATGATCTTTTATTCAGGTATTAAGGAATGTGTGTTTTGAATATCCTTAATTTCATCTGGCTGCTAGATTATGTCTACACAGTCTAAAGTCGGGAGGTTAATTTGTCTTTGTAGGGTGCCTTGCTATTATACCCGATTTTGAGTCCTCGGATTAATAATGTATGTTTGTATATGATAAAAGGCCAAAGAGCCTAGCAATGTAATAGCATTGAATATTAATAATAAAAACACATCACTAGTTGCACTTAGATAAGGACGGAGTTATAAGGGGCTATGATTCCACAAGAGAGGGGCCTAAAGGGGCTAAGCCAAATAATTATATTTTATTAAATACATCTTAGGATTAGTTGGACAAGTGGTTATGTCAGATTCTTTGGGAAGCCACATGGTGCATTGTGGGCACACATATTTTAACCATAATTTTTGGTTATTAGGTCATTCTTTGTCATTATTGTTCTTGGTTTTGGCATGGGAACAAAATGTTGGAGGTAGGGAGCCATTACTAGTTGACTATGGGTATTCATTGTTTATTCCAGCAAGAAAATAATTCTTCCATGCATGATAATGATGGTAGTTGAGTAACAATTTTCCACAATTGAGAATCTTTGAAGCTTGACATTTCCTGGCTAGTAGCATTGGAGCCCTTGAAAGAAGTGGAATGGCCTGAGGGACTGCATTGCAACGAAGGGGGTTCATTTCTTTGGGTTGTGCGGGCTGAGGAGGAAAGAGAGATGGTAAGTTGGGAATGTTGTGAGTGAAAAAGAGAGAACATATTGTAATAACTTGATAGTTGGATTGGTTTGAGACTTAGATTCAGCCTAGGCATTTGTCCTTATGGATTCATAGCGTCAGCTTGGGGGTGGCATATTATACAGATTTAATGTGCAATAGATCCTAAGGTTGGTTGGAACATCTAACATTTGCAGCTAGTCAATGTGGTCTTTTTATAAATATAAGTGTTCTCTATTATCTATGTATTTTATATTTCATGTGTTTATACTGGGTTATCTATCTTTTTAATGTTATATATGTTAATAACCCTTTACATTTGCATAACTTATCATTTCTTGATAATTGCATGATCGTTTGTTTGTTGTGCGTGCTTCTTGAGTATTAAAGAATGGTATCATAGGTTTGAAATCATTCATGAATGTGTGTTCTTGAGGTACCCAGGCATGAGGTACATTATAGATTGGTATCAGAGAGAGGATTGCAACGCTCGAGGCATATGGTCCAACACACAAGATGGATTGATTAATTTTAGTGGAGTTCAAGTTGGAAGGTGCCTCGGCAACCGAGGAGAAAATTTCTTGAAACCATGAAATTAAAAAAAAAAATGAAAATTTGGAAAAATTGGGATTTTTCATACAGTGGAATAAATGATGACGTGCATGGTGACATCATTAGTGATGTGGTGATGACATGGACATGCCATGGTGGTATGTGGAAAGGGTCATGTACATTTGGCAGATGACAAGGGTGATTTACATGTGGCAGAGGCCGTGAAAACAGAAGGTTGAGATTCAAGTGCGTGGTGGCGATCCCACAGGAGACATCTACAACCATGTCTAATCAGCGGTTTGTGGGACTTTGGAAACATGGTTTTGGAGTTGATCTTCAAATTCTTGCAAGCAATCATATGAAACAACATAGCAACAGGGAAATAAGTGATTGCGATACTTTGGGGGTGAGTTAACTCCCATGCGACTCAAACCCCCACAAAAAATGTGAATTTTGATCTCTATGTCATCTTCGTTGTCTGATCAAGCACATGCTAAGTTTATATTGTTCAATCTATGCATATCTCGATGACCCATAAAATATATCAGCCATAGATCTTAGATCTAGGACCAGAGAAGTGTGTGTTAGAGATATAAGGTGTGGGATGGACCTCACTGATAATAGAAATTAATGAGATGGTGCCATGTGGTATTCAAGTACAGGTCAAACATGTAATTAAGAAAAGGAAAGATAAAGGCAAAAGAGAAAGAAAGAAGAGGAGGAAGAAGGAATGGAACGATCGGAGGATGATAGGGAAGGGCCAGGATGGCTAGAGGGATGACATGGCATTGCCTTAGGGTGCCATGTGGACCCAAGGTGACACATCAACATCCACTCCATATTTCTCTTATCCATATTTCATCTCTTCTTGTTATCCCAAGATTTTTGGAAAGCTACACTTCCTTAATTCTTCTCATACAAATACTTAGCCTTCCTCGTGGCTTTTTCCAAATTTATAGTCTCATCAAATTGGATTTTATCTTTGTAGAATGATGGCAACCCATGAAAGAACCTATAAATTTTCACCTTCTAATCCCTGATGAAGTCCATGTACCTCAAAAGCTTCAACAATTTCTTCTCATACTCCTCCATGGTCATATTTCCTAGCTTGAGCTCAAAGATTGCTTGCATATTCTTGTCATAGTAATACTCTGACAAGTACTGCTATTGGAAATATATCTTGAACTACTTCCAAGAAATTCGCTTTTCATCAATATGGTTGACCTACTTCAACTGGTCCCACCACATAGAAGCCTTCCTCTGAAGATGATATATGGAAACCCTTGCCTCCAGGTTTGATGAGTAATTATGTAGCTGGAAATATTTTATCATGCCCAACAACCAGGCTTCAACATCTTCACCCTTCATATGTTCTCCATCAAATGAAGGTGGCTTGTGCTTCCTACGCTCTCCTTGTAAAATATCTGACTCTAGCATCCTCCTCTTATTTCTAACAGGGGACACACTTGGGTTGCTCTCTAACCCTGAACGTTCATGTGCTCTTTTGGTAAAGTGTCCTGGTTAATGACGATGTCTACTAACACTCCTTGACTACCTATATCCCCCATGGTTATCCCTCCTATCACGGTATTTGGATGTTTCTACTTGCCTTGTATTAGTTGTTTGTTTTGTGCTAGAATATTTATTGACTTGTCTTTGCAACATATTTAGACTTTGTAGCAACCAAGTGTTAATTTTATTCTTCTCCTCATGTACTCTTATCAGCCTTTCATTGTCTACTCTATAGCTCTCCACTTCTTTCTTCAAGTTTCTAATAGTCTCAACTAGCTCTACCCTGCTTCTACATCCATTGGACTCGGTCTCTGCATTTCCCAATCTTATATGTAAACCTCAGATCTCATCTTCGTGGTTGCAAGATCCTTGGGCATCATTCATATCTCTAGTCCTCATATAGGAACCAAATTTGTTTTTCATGTATCTATAATTCTGTAATAAATTTGTATGCAACATTTACTTGTTAGAGTTAAGCATATTATAAATTTGTCATTCATTAAGCTACATGCCCTTTTTGCCTTGATTTTTTGAAAAGTACTAGTAAAGTAATAAAAATTTTGAGATTTCAAATATATTATCTTCTTAATTATCTTTATGATGATTGTACTTATGTCTCAATTTGATTTCTGAGCTAAAAGTTATGGCTTTCCAAAATCAACAATTTCATCCCTTTTGCACTTGTTTCACTAATCTCAAAGGCTAAGTTATGCCTCATGTAGAAGACAATATGTCGAGAACTAGGAAAACTTTTATATTGGGTGTTGATAGTGTTCATGATTGTGAATACGTAAAAACTATCAAATTTAGGATCTGATATTCCAACCAACTTCCACATCAATCTAGATTTGGTAACTTTGTCCTTTTGCATTTCCTATCTCCCAAATGGAGCAAAATTGGGAAAAACTTCCTCAAGAAAAAGTTGTCTGGTCTGATGAATAGGTAAAATGTTGACTAAATAAAAATTTATGGATTTGTGATCTAGGGTCCCGTTTCCTCCAAAAATTTCAAAAATCCTCAGAAAGTGCAGAGGAATAGTGAATTATGCCCTATTTGGTAACCTCCACTCCAACTTCTTTAGAATTTTGATAGACGGGTATCTATGTGCCTACTTTTTGAACTCTCCATAAAAAGTTCACCTTAATATGGATCTTGGTTACTGAGCACTCCCTTGGTCTTAAAAAACCACTATTTGTTGTTTTCTGGAAAATTGAAGCAAAACTAGGCAAAGGCCCTCACTGGAACTTTGGTAGCATTCATCGTTGCAGAGATACCTTTTAAATTTCATCTAATCTTGGGTTTTTATGATCCTATTATGGCCAAAACGAGTTTTTTGCTCCATGATTTTTATTTTATTTATGCCTTTGTCCAATTTTTTCCTTCCATTTCCTCCTTCTCTTTCTCCTCTTCTTCTCTTCTCTCTTTTTCTCTCTTTTCTTCTCTTCTTTTTATTGTATCAATAATATTTATCTTTATTCCTAGTGGACACTATCTCCCATAGTTATGCAATCCAAGAAATCCTAAAGAAGCCAAAGAAGCACCAAATTTTATTTTTCTTTCAAATTTTAAGACTTTACTAACTTTTTTAGACAAACAAGAAGTTTCAGATACCTAGAGAGTACAAAAGACTCCCCAAACAAAAAATTCAAGGATTTAAAAGGCTGGAAAACAAAGGAAAAACCACCACCCATAAGCCATATGCTCGTGTTCCCACTGTAGGGAGTGTATATATGCACTATCTCTTTTGTAAGCAGCATATATACACTTATTTCATCAGAAAGGTGCATATATGATCCATAATTTCAAAAAGGACTTGAAAATACATAGGTCTAAAGCCTGGAAATGATGGCTAAGGTTCTGAAGCAACAATAACAGAAGCAGAACCTGAAAGGAAGCAAAGAAAAAAATGAAAACAACAATCCAACACCTAAACCTAACCCAAAGGAGAACTCCCCAATGGAGTCACCAATTTTATTTTTGAAGATTAAATTCCTATGGTTTGGGTTAAGAAACATAATAGATCATGTACCCCAAGAACAATCTCTAAATGACAGAAGTAGTTACAAACAGATAAATAACTAACTACCTAAGAGTGGAAAGAGAACCTACTTGGAGTCCAACGTTCCCAGAAGACCTCTTTCGTGAATCCTTGCTCAAGTTCTTTGATCCAACGCTTTCCTTGTCAATCTACACTCATAAAGAGATAGTATTGTGATAGAGGTAGTTATAATAACTAATTATAAACTACTTATAATACCTATGATATGAGTGCCAATTTTAAGATAATTCAATGCATACAAAGATTACAACAATGAATCAATGACATAAAATTTGGAAAAGAAAGAGATTTCTCATTAAAATTGAACAACAAATGACATATACAGATATCACCTGATAATGTTGCAGCACTCGCCTAGAATCATCATTTGGATTCATCCGCCTGTGCCAATAAAGAAGCCTTGCACCCCCTGAATCCTTGCTCTGAACAAGTCAAGGAAAGAGAAATAGTATCTTCCTGATCTGGATAAGTGAGCAAGAATGATGGAAACAAGGGTTTCCATAAACAAAGGGAGAAGTCTTAAAAACTTAGGAAGGGGCTTGCAAACTCAAAAAAAAATTGGTAGCATAATGATGCTTCTAGGATTTTCCCTTCTCTCCTCTACCCCATGGCATGAATTTATACTCCAAGAAATTGGTTGGAGTAGTTATACACAAGAAATAGGAGGTCAGGAAACCATAAGAACTCATGAACCCTGCCCGAAAATTCACATTTTTATTTTTTTTTGTGCCAAAAAAGTGCATACGCTCGTTGTTGAAGAGCAACAAGCATATGAAAAGTTGCATATGCACTATGTCAGTGCATAGGGAACGTATGACTAACAAAATGGGGTTTTTAAAGTATTTTGAGGAGGAACTAAGGGGGATTTTGGTCTACAAGTAGGAAAGGGACATAGAAATCAAGGCAACAAGTGCATCCTTGCAATGAGGTGACAAATGATGTTCTATCACTAAAATGTAATAGATGGAGTGTGAGTTCAATTATCTATGATTGATTTGTGAAGTCTTGTAACCTAGTAATCAAATTTGCTTTAAATGCGAGAAAAGTGATAAAATGTGCAAATTAATTGATCGATTACTTCAATAACACAAATCTTCTAATGAGGTATGAATTATCTATGTGCTTGTAATGTTAGAGTGTTGGAAATGGTAAATGATCAATTTTACCACATTAATATGTATCAACCATATGTATCATTCAAGAATTCTTAGGCAAAATGAAATGAAAGACCCAACTTCAAATTAGGAGATTATAACATTCACACTTAGATATGAAGTTAAAAGTTCATCCATCCACAACATTGGGCTCATTATAAAAATTAAACATCACCTCATTGTTCCATTGATTTGTCTTGAAGTTAACAAGAAACAATTTAGTGCTCCAATTATGAATTGTTATGAATTGTTGCCAATGAAATGTCACAATAAAGAGATGTTGAAACATGAAAAGCTTGTGTCTATTGTGTAAATTCTAGGTTTGCCAAGTTTATTTTAGAAGTGTTCAAAACGCAAAATAAGTGCTTGCATTCCAAAGCATAACATGAAATATGAATTATGTCCTTCAGAAATGTGATCCAAAGCTTAGATAAAATAGGAAAATTCAAATTGGTTAATGGTATGAAAACTACTGTTATGATTAAAACCAAATTGTTACTCTTCATATTCGAAAAATATGCTCATCTTATCCGTTAACATTGTCACAATATCTTAACCAATTTCAATGAAATCATGAGACAAATTAGTGAACTATGTAGTGTGTGAAATTAGGACGTATACCATTTCATAAACCATCAAACCATGAAGGCGTTTAAAAAATTTAGTCATCTCGGAAAATGGAACATCATATCATGTTTATTGACCACAGTTCAGGTGTAATGGTGAGAAATCATCTTGTAGCAATGAAGACTTATCAAGTTCTAATTGCAATAGATTGAAAAAACAAAAGTATATACTCAAAGTGTAGAGGGTTACTTAGATATTATGTGTAAATTACGTTAAGTTTAACCAACCCCTTAATCACATCAAATATTCCAGCATATGAAAATGCAACAAGAATGAAATGTTAAGTCTTCAAAGCAAGTCATTAAGCATTAGTCATCATTGATTTAGTGCACAATGTAATTAAAACATGAATTAGACCAAACATTCAAGGAATATTTGTTAAACATGTCACAATCTTTAACCAATGACAAATTTTCAACATTTAGAAAATCATGGAATAGGCATAGAACTATGAAATCGTTATCTTATGTAGGGCATCGATTTAGTGTCTTTCGTGATTTTGAGCACATAAGTGGTAAAAACATCAAATAGAACACATTCCAATGTGGATTAAATCTTGATGAATTTTCTAGCACTACGAGAGATCATCAAATATATCCAAAACCTTGAAATTATCAACCCATGAAGTATCATTTAGTCTACTCAACCATCTAGTGAAAATATCTAGAAAATATTTAACTTTAAATTATTAGATCCAAAAGAAAATGTAAATGATTTGAACGTGAAAAACATAAACGATTTGCAAGAAATATTAAACCTAATCTAAGTTTGAAAACTATTAACATAAGACTTGAAAAAAATTACAATCTAGATCTACAAATCTAACTTGATCAAACCCTAGATTTCCAAATAAACAAAATAAAAAGGAAAACTTTTTTAAATGAGTGATTAAAAATACAAAGGAAGACTAGTGCCTACCCCACTTGGGCTATGGGGGATACTTGATCCAATCTTGAGTGATGTTGTTGTATTTTTAGTACTTGAGGTCACTAACACCATAAAGGATTGATTGGTGAGTTTCAAGCTTGGATACTTGAAACATTACAAGATTCTAGGGAAGACTAATCCTATGAGGACTTAACCTAAGTACTACAATATGAAATTTAACTAAACATAAAGTAAGAGAATAGAAACTTAGGATATCTATCCTCAATGCAATAATTTCAAGCTTAGAATTTCACAAATAAAAGAGATATGAGACATTCATTACCTCAAATGTATTGTTTGATGTTGTAGTAGTTCCTTTCTTCCTAGAAATCTGCAATGTCAAATACCCTCTATGATAGTTCTAGAACATGTGTTCAAGAAGTAGACAAGTCCTACACAAGAGCTTTCACTAGGAAAACAAGTTCTTCCAATTGATTTCCAAAAAATATAAGTGAGAGAGGAGCCATCCTAATATAGATAAGGCACCTCACAAAAAACATGGGTATAAAACCATGTTCTAGTACAATACCATGTGTCAATACAATTTGCTCAAGCGAAACCTAAGCTAAAACAAGAGGTGCCCTCAATACTATGTGCAAAAACCACCAAGAGAAGTCAAACGGTTCAAAAGGTGATGCACCCTCATAAATGAGCTCTAAACACCCACACGTGTGGCTAAGAGAGAGAAAATGTGCCCTCCACGTGTTCTAATGAATCACACGTGTGGCTCCAAAAGGCAACGATAATTTCCTCGCAACAGATTTCAACAACATCATAACTAGGCCAATATTTGCCCAGTTTTCTATTATAACTCCATTTCAGAAATCCCATAACCATTCTACTTCTAATGGAATTGAATTGGTGGAATTATGGGCACTATGTCAAAAGATTTCCCCTGAAGCTGGCCACCCTAAAAAATATGCTCTAACCACCTCAACAACCTCAAGAAATGGTCCATGTGGCACATGATGATGATGTGGAGCCTTTATCATCATCCAATGCATTGTCATGGATCCTCATCAAAATGTCACAGATCTCAATGTAGATAGATATGACCGTATATAGATACATAGATCCTAAGGTAGGTACACATATCCCAATGCAGTGCCACGAATCCCAAGGTGAGTACATGGATATCAAGGCATGGTACTTGGATCCCAAGGCGTAGATGTCATCCTCGATACATGTACATGGATCCCAATGCAAGGCACCCACTTATAGTGGTGGGTCTAGCCTCCTTACAAGTCATTTGGTGATGTACACTAAGTGATCACTTCTTGCAACAACATAACACTAGTTAATTTTAA
>SNQJ01S0267184.1:0-11893 GCA_010110895.2 Picea sitchensis | reverse complement strand
TGTATACATATTATAGTCAACTCCATATTTAACATCAAAAGAATTAAACATCCCTCACACTCATAAGTAAAAAGCACATATCCACTATATAAGATTTATCATGAACCTAAAGGGATTAAGTCCCTTAAGAATAAAACATTTTTTAATTTAAAAAATCTTGAAGAAATGTTTGCAACCTCAAAGAATTTGATCCCTCTTGACACATTTATGTAGAGTTAAGATAGATTTACATTGATTTATTATGAGAGAGATGTATAATTCTTTTAAGGTTGAACATGGAGTTGACAAGGATATTTTATATTGATTTATTATGAGAGAGATGTGTAATTCCTTTAATATTGAACATGGAGTTGATATATATATATATATATAACACATGAATTGCATTGTATACATATTATAGTCAACTCCATATTTAACATCAAAAGAATTAAACGTCCCTCACACTCATAAGTAAAAAGCACCCATCCACTATATAAGATTTTTTTTACTTTCAACTACTTTATATCTCTATATATAAAGTTGATATAAAATTATTTTACTTAAAAATATTGAAATATTTTATTTATGGCGGACATTGAAATATTTTTTTGTTATATATATATTTTTTAAATGTTGTGTCAACTTTATATTAAACACAAAAGGAATTACCTGGGTAAGATGAAACTATTCTTCCCTTCTTTCTTTTCCAAGTTAGTTGTTAAAGAAGCGGACTTTCTTCGTGACAATGAAGATTGGGAGTTAAGATAGATTTACATTGATTTCCATGAGAGAGATGTGCTAATTCCTTTTAAGGTTGAAACATGGAGTTGACAAGGTTTTATATTGATTTATTATGAGAGAGATGTAATTCCTTTAATATTGAACATGGAGTTGATATATATATATATATATACTAGCATGAACTACCATTGTATACATATTATAGTCAACTCCATATTTAACATCAAAAGAATTAAACGTCCCTCACACTCATAAGTAAAAAGCACCCATCCACTATATAAGATTTTTACTAACCACTTTTATATCCTTCTATATATAAAGTTGATATAAATTATTTTACTTAAAATTGAAATATTTTATTTATGGCGGACACGAAATATTATTATTTTTGTTATATATATATTTCTTTTAAAATGTTGTAAATAACTTTATATTAAACACAAAAGGAATTACCTGGGTAAGATGAAACTATTCTTCCCTTCTTTCCAAGTTAGTTGTTAAAGCAAGCCGACCTTCGTGACAATGGGGTATCAACATCCATGAAATGTGAATTCTCGTTGGAAATTCATGAGGCATAACACCGGATAGGGTTTGGTACCAGACTCGCTTCCTGTTTAGTCTCAACAGCCCTCCCTGTTGAAATAATGTAACTACAGCATTTAAATATTATTGATGTTATTTATTAGATCAATCCCTTTGTGGATTGATCACGCTCTGCATTGTAAATGACCAAATCTCCGTGGATTGATCAAACCCTAATTGTGGGCTGAAAGTAATGAGAAGTCAGAGAATATATTAAAAGGTGATTACGTCTCACCTGTAACAAGAATCAGCCCCGCTAGTGAAAAGCATACCTCACCCACACGCGCTGACAGATAAATAGTATGCTAGTGCCTCATTTGATTGACACACACTCCACTTTGTTCAATGTATAATGTCTCGAGATGTAGTTGGAGAAGAAAGAAGAGAGAGAGGCCATGCTTCTTTGGGAGTAGGGAATTTCAGATTTGTTTCGAGAGTTATCTCTTGGTGCATTGTATTGGTTATCTATATTAAGGAAGGTTTTCTCTCCCATGAGGGCTTCCCAAGATAATTGATGTGTCTCTTTTGATTGTGGTATTTCTGATCCTATATGCTATTGTTATCTAATGAAATGAAAATGAAACTCTACTAATAGCTAAACCCAACATGGTATCGAGCTGCTCTAAGAGAGCATCTTCATGTAAGAGAAAGTGTTCGGCCATCAAGGTTTTATTATGCACCATAGGGATTTTGTTGAAGAAATATTTCAGCCCAAAAGTCATCTATAAAAGTGTGCCCTCTCCCTCCTGTGATCACTTTGGCATCCTCAGCAACTTTTCAAGTATTAGATTCTAAAAGTGAAAGTCCCCTAGTTTTCAATAAAGTACCCGTATACAAGAGTACCAAAAGCACCACCCAAAAATTCACATCAAGTTTGAAGGGGGTAAAAGTTGGATTTTCTTACAATCTAATCCACACCAGTTACTCGCCAAATCCAAGTGCACCTCCGGGTTCAAAATTTAATTTTGAGAATTTTCATTTTTTGGACATTTTCCCAGCTTCAGGTAGAAGATGTATGCAAGCACTAAGCTTGTCGACAAGTTGGAAGGGAAAAACTCCGTGGTTCGAAGTATAGGATTGGTCTCATTCTTGAAGAGAATGACCTGTAATATTCATCAGAAGAAGTACCAACCCGCTGCTAAGTACAGATAAAGAAAAACACCATAAGGACATAATTAGGGCCAAAAGAATCATTGCAAAATTCATCAAAGATTACTTGATTCCTCATCTTTCATCAAAGAAGACTTTGAAATAAATGTTTGATGCCCCAACCAGATTATATGAAGGAAATAACATAAACTGGGAGATGAATCTTAGAACTCAGCTTAAGAATACAAGGATGTAGAAAGTAGAAACAATTCAAGACTATTTTTTTCTAGGGTTTCTCAATTCAAGGGACAGTTAGAAGCAATTGGAGATGTCTTGGATGAATATGAACTCATCGTGACAACTTTTAATGGTCTCTCAAGACCTTGATGCATTCATCCAACCATTTGTGCAAAGAAAAGGAGAAACTACTATTTGATGGTATATGGCAAGAATGCATTCAAGAAGAATGAAGAGTAGCTAACTGTGAAGCTTTACTTTCAAGAGACAAAGATCAAGCCCTAGCTTTTACTCACACTAAAGGAGGAAGAAAGAGTCTTACTTCTAGAAAGAAACTCATATAGAGTCTCACCCCCAAAACAAAATCATACATAAAGAATCTCAACCAAAGAGATTCTAGAAGAAAAGACAACGAAAGGAAAAAGACTACCCATCTCATTCAATGCTGTACCATTGTGACAGATACATTATGACATTGTCCAACTAGACGAGAAGCAAGAGGAAAATAAAAAGACATCATGCATATGCAGCCAGATGAAGAGCCAACCACAAAGATGTTAAGAGAACAAATCAAAGACTATATCTTAATCTCAGCCCTCTCAAGATCTATAACACCGGGAGACTACACTTGTCTCATTGATATGGTGCTTCCAAGCACATGACTTGTCAAAGAGACATTCTCTCTTGGCTTTAGAAAAGGAGTTTCCCCAGAAAGTTTCACTTGGATGATTATCAATACCCTATCAAGGGAGTGGGAGAATCAAACTACAAACTTTATTCCGTGAAATTCAATGAATATGAAGGACATACTCTTAAGGTACCTCAAAGTTTGGATAAAGAACTTTCTCCCATATCAGCTCTAGAAAAGAAAGGCTTCCTAATTTCCTTTGATGGAGAAGTTCTTATGTGGCTAAAGGAGAAACCATGAAAGAAGCAAATCATCATTGGAAAAAGAAGAAGGTGGCTTGAATAACCAAAGGGTCACTCGGTTGCCATGACCCATGCCACACAATCCATGAACTTTGGTATAGAATATTAGCACACATCAAATACAAGGAATTACCATACATATGCAAGGCACAATGTGTCTACCATAAGTCAAGGTTGACCATGAAGGTGGGTGCAATGGATGTGCAATAAGGGAAGAAACATCAAGAACCATTTTCCAAAGAGAGACAACAAAGCGTATAGAAGTAGAACCTATCTTACTAGATGTGTGTGGCCCAATGCCATCATCCCTCCATCGCTACAGAAAGCGTATAATGTGTATATTTTATTGATGATTATTCTTGTAAAACCAGGGCTTACTTGTTAAAATCAAAAGATGAAGTGTTCAAGAAATTCAAGGAATTGAAAACCTTTGATAGAGAATCTTTCTAAGATCAATATAAATGTTATATAATGGAGAAGAATACACCTCAAAAGAATTTAAAATATTGTAAATATAGTTTGGATTAAGAGAGGGATCTCACCGCCCTTATAATCCTCAACACAATGGTGTGGCAAAAAGAAAGAAAGAACACATCGAAGGAATACCATGATCCATGATCAAGATATTCCAATGTTCTTATGGGCAGAAGCATCTATGGCATTTGTTTATGTGCAAAATTGATTGTCCCATTGTGCACTTGGTTTCAAGACCCCTTAAGAGATGTTCTCTAGAAAGAAGCCGTGGCGCAAGCCATATCAAAATATTTGGTTTCCAGATTTGGTACATATTCAAAAGAGAAGAGAAACAAGTTGGACCCTTTAGGAAAGAATGGAATATTTGTTGGATAGTGAGGTCTCTCAAAGGCCTTCTGCTTTGAGTATACTAGTCACCATGATATTGAGATCAGCATGGATGTGACCTTTTGATGAAGATGAAGAACTTAAGAAATCAAGAAGATGTACTTGAAGAAGTAGATATGAAGAAACATAAACCCCAGAAGGTGTAATCGTTGAGGAAGGTTCCTGAGTTGCGTAATCCAGGTGATGGAAGCCGCTAGCTTTCCGATGAGAAACCGAAGATCATGACATAGTAGAATATAAAGAACCTCCCTGCATGACGATCTCCCATAAGAGAAATCCCGGGCTGGGATAGAGAGATTATTCAAGATGGAGAGAAGTACAGGACAGCTCTCGGAAGGAACCACAAGACAGGAAGAGACCTAAGCTCTCATTCCAAGTTATATGGTTTTGATGTGTGATATCCTAGAGAAGGAGCCCACCCCGCTGAAGAAGCTATTCAAAAGAAAGAATGGGCGTATGCCATGACGTAAGAATACTCAACCATAATTAAGAATGATGTAAGGGGAAATAGTTCCTGACCGGTGATAAGGACATGGTATCTTCCAAATGGATTTCCTTTCAAAATAAAACATGTTATTGATGGAAGTATTGAAAAGTATAAAGCAAGATTTGTTACTCATGGATTTTCTCTCAAAAGGAAGGCATTAAATATGAAGATACATTCACTCGTGTAGCCAGATACACTTCAATAAAAACCATCATATATCCCTTGCGCCTAAGATGAAGTGGAATTTACACTGGATGGATGTGAAAAATACCTTCTTCCTAAATGGTGGCCACTTAAGAAGAAGTGTATATAGAACAACCTCAAGGATTTCAAGTTGAAGACAGAAGACTCATGCCTACAAGTAAATGGTGTCATCAAAGAAGAAGTGTATATAGAACAACCTCAAGGATTAGAAGTACACTCCAAAGACACTCACGTTTTCAAATTGAATAAATATCTATATGGATTCAAGCAAGCTCCTAGAGCTTGGTATGGAAGGGAGAATGTTTTCTAACGAAATGGGATTTACTCAAGAGTAAAGCTGATTCTGAACCACTACTCGCTGCTATGAATGATGAGTCGCTGATATTGCTGTTGTATGTGGATGACGTATTATTAACTAGAGAAGAAAATCCCATCACCCAACGTAAGAAGAAAGCCTCCTAGAATTGGTGATGAAAACCTTGGCCTAATGCATTTTCATTTCTTGTGGTCTTGAGGTACGGCGTAGCTCAGGAAAAAAGGATCTTCCTTAATCAAGGGTAGTATGCAGTTGAAATATTGAACATATTTGATATGTTGGAGTGCAAGTCCGAATTACACCCATGGAAACGGTTTATTGATGGTCACACTTCACAAATTGATTGAACTAGCACCAGATAATGCATCATTGATCGCGATGTATCCGACGCAATCACTGTATCCATATACATTTTCTTTGTCATGAACACCTTGAGTCGGGCTTTTGAAACCCTATTATTGCCCACCGAAGTTTCTAGCTAAACATGTGACGGTAGATACCTTAAGGGTACATTAGATTGTGGTTCCAACTATGATGGAGATCATGACACATTGAGTGGATACACTGATAAAGATTGGGCAGGAAGCGTTGCATATAGAAAAATCACTTCCGGATGTTATTTCAGTTTGGGATCGTACCATGATCTCATGGTTATAGGAATCAATCACTCGTAGAGAGTTTTGTAGCTGAGTACATTGTTGTGTGTTCTGCTGGCTGTGAAGCTATATGGCTTCAGAAGTTGTTTTCATGGTTATTTGATCTAGAGTTAGAACCAACTTTGATATATTGAGATAATCAAAGATGTTTGAAGCTTTAAGAGAACCCAATGTTCCATGACAAATCCAAACACATAGAGATCTGATACCATTACATCTCCCAGGATGATGTAGAGAGGATCCATAAAGCTCTAATATGTTAGAATGGATGAACAGGTTATTAATGTCTCTCGACCAAGACTTTATCTCGTGTAAAGTTTAAGAAATTTCGATATAAGCTTTGTATAGTCCGAAGGACTCTCCCTCAATAGAAGGAGTAGTGTTGTGTTGATATGCCACCTAGTGTTGTGCTTCTAGCTTAATTTCTATTTTGAGATCCGTCATCCGAGGTTGTGTTTCCAGCTAATTGTTGTGTTGAGATGTCACGAGTGTTGTGATTCCATTTTAATTGTTGTGTTGAGATGCTAATTGAGTTGTGCTTCCACTTAATTGTTGTGTTGAGATGTTCTAGTTGTGTTTCTAGCTTAATTCGTTGTGTTGAGATTCCATCTTAATTGTTGTATTGCCTTAATTGTTGTGTTGAGATTCTAGCTTAATTGTTTATGCCAACTTAATTGATGTGTTGAGATTCAATCTTAATTGTTGATGCCTTTGTTTGTTGCTTTTCAGATTCCATCTTAATTCGATGCTAGGATCCTGCAAATTTTAATTCGTTGTGTAGTGTTCCAAATTGCATAGATGATGTACCGTATAGACATTTCGCAGATGTGATGATGTTCACGGTTGTGGTGGATGTGGACCATATCGATAGTATTATTAGCTGCATTAGTTTTATAATTAATCCATATTGATGTAGATGATGATTTCATTCCAATGGGAATGACGATGTTGTTGATAAGAAAAAATTTCGATGATTTATAGATATGCTAGTCACTGTTCCAAGATGTTGTTGATGATGTTGTCCCTCTTACACCGAAGCTGTTGATGATGATGTCCCTCTCTCAATCTTTGATATTGTTATAGAATACCCTTCTTAAGGGGGAGTGTTGAAACAATGTAACTACAAAGAGAATTCTAAATATTATTGATGTATTATTCATTGTGATCAATCCTCTTGATTGATCATCATTGAGATTGTAACTACCCAAACTCTTGTGGATTGTTCAAAACCTAATTGTAATAGGAATAATGAGAACTCGCCCTAGAATATATTAAAGGTGGTTATAACCACCCAACAAGTCGGCCCCGCCATGAAAAGAGCCACCGTCCACATTACGCTGTAAATTGTATAAATAAAGAGGTTAGTGCCTCATTTGAACCACACACTCACTTTGTTCATCTGGAGCTAACAAGTTCGGAGCTCTAGCTTGGAGAAGAAAGAAGAGAGAGAGAGAGGTGCATCTTTGGGAAAAGATCCTGCATTTGTTTGCATTATCTCCCTTTACATTGTATTGGCTTATCTATATTAAGGAAGTTTTTGTTTGGTTTTCTCCCCATGAGGGTTTCCTGCAGATGTCGATTGTGGCTTCATGGATTGTGGCTTCATGGATCCTATATATGTTATTGTTATCTAATGAAACAGGGCCAAAACTCACCAATAGCTTTAAACCCTAACACCATTAACCAAACCTTTCTCTTTGGCTGGTTTCGACAACGTCATCTCCTCCAACCTCCCCACCTCGCCCACTCGAACCACATGATCCGCAACAAGTGGAGAGGTACCTCAACAAAGCCTTATGGATTTGACTACAGACTGTCCTCCCCCTTTAAAAGCTACTATTCCTTTTTCTTCTACCCTGCTTGCTTCCCTTCCCACACTGTCAACCAAGCTTGATGCCTCACTCTCCCCCGTAGCCCTTTCGGTCACTAATGTCTCATCTCTGGATCCCATCCCAGAATCAAGGTCAAACACCACCATCCGGAAGAAACCACGAACTTGAATTCCAAATAAGCCTTCGGGGTTGTCGAAGGAGGCCTTTCCCATTTTTTCTCGAACTCCCACCTTCCCCCCTTCCAATCGTCAAAAATATCTACAACTCATTTGAGCCCTTATCCTCGACTCCTTAGGAGGTAAAAATGTCGCTCGAAAGCAGACCAAAACAATCCACCATTTTATAAGCGATAACCGCTGCGAATTCAAACCCCAGGGATTGGCAACCCATACAACCGCTAAAGTTAATGGATCCACAGGAGGCTGTTAGACTACGTCGCGAAGTCCCGGCGAGTGCCGCATCACCACCAATATTCTCAAAGACTAACCGAGGGCTCAAAGACCAACCCAGCAGATACCACACCAATCGAGCGGACCAACTCGCGAAATCCCTCGGCTCGACACGGCCTATGGTCAGAGTTTACCGTTAGGAACAGAAACCGGCAGGTGCATCGGTAAACCCATCACCGCGCTGGATCCACGGAGGTTGTTGACCTGGCAACAGGCCCGGAAAGCGAAAAAGCTGGAAAATATTTAACATACAAATAATGGAAAAGACAATACCGCTATCGCCATTGACAGTACAAAATGGCATACTTGAGCGGTAAGCTGGCAACCATGGAAAATATGAAGATAAAGTTCGTGAATAATTAATGATCGTGGGTTGTAATGCACACATCAAAATGATCGAAGCGCTCCGCGAAAGCTTCGGAGAATCATCATCGGTTGATCTCATTCAAAAATTCCGTAAAGAACGAGGGTCGCCGATTAATGTAATGGCGAGGAGTAACGGAAGAGGAGGAAAGATCTCATATGTTAGATCCAAGGCTTAACTTGCCCATCGTTGACTGGTTGAGAACTCAGACACTTTTTAAAGTAAAACAAGGAGAAGCGGGCGCATGTACCCCTGAAGAAGGAGGACCATTCCATTTATGGGTAGGGATACACGCGATAGATCATCATTTCCTTTTCCATCGAGAGAGCATCAGGTTCCCTAACCTCTTGAAAACGCGATATTAATTCGAGCCAGCCGATCATGCTGGAATCGGATCGCTGATCTTAGCCATGTCGGAGCTCTGGGGACTTGCAGACGGAGGATGTCAAGTAATATCAACTATTAGATTCCTCAAATCGAAATCGCTGACGGTAACCGTGGGAGTCAGTCGTATCGGTATTTAAATTGGATCGCTGAATCATGCTGATTTCTGCGATCGGCACTGAGCATGCTCGGTAATATCAAATCCACGAACCTAAATTGTGATTTCCAACTGGAGTCATTTATCATGGTTGAATTGGACCCCGACCGTTCCATGTCGGCGCTCTGTGGATCGAGTTGAGATGCTGGCATATCAACCAATAGAATCCTCAAATCGCTACGGCGTAAAACTGGCGATTAATCGAGTCAGCCGATCAAGATGTGGATTCCGATCAGTTAATCCAACTCCCATTACTGGAGTTTTATCTTGACTTTAAAGTGACAAAAAACATCAACATCACCAAACCAATGATATAAATCGTACATTCAATTCGCCAACAAAATTTTACAACGACTATCTATGGATTGTTGATCTAACTCCGTCACAACGGAAGCTCTGCCAAATTACGGAGAGGCAAAGAAAACATTGCAACAAGAAATGTGAAATCGCTGGATAAACGCACCAATTCCGCCAACTCCATGACTGACCGCATCTATTCAAACTCCATATTGAGTTTCGTGAACGCCACATATAGAGAGGCGTTACCGAAACAAGAATAAATCGCTATTCAACGCAGAGCCGCTGAATCCAATGTCACCTAATCATAGGACATGGCAAGTGATCAAAACACTGGGTCAATCTGGTATAGTTGAAATTCACGAAATGAGAAATGTGAAAGCGCGAAGTATAAGCACGCGGTCACGGCTTAATATTGATCAAGCATCGATGAAGATGGAGGGTAGAAGCTGAGGGTGCTGGAAGCCACAAAATGCCAAATGAACGTGAAGATCTCATGAAGCCAAATCCAACCCGTGAATTTGAACAAAGATCGAAGGGTTACTATTCACTCTCACAGTTAACTCCTCGCTACTTAATCGTTAGGTGAAACAGCTCATGATTGCCAATCATTACGCTTGTTTGGATAGTTGTCTTTCTTTGTCAAGAAAATGTATGGAACCGCCGTGGATGCATAAAGAAAAATGAGACGTGACTCCGTGCGGTCATTGTTCGTATTGAAATGAATGAAACCGTAGTAAAAAATCATGAAATGCGCGTTGCGAGATCAGAGAATGATGCACGAAAGGTGAGATGAAACTCCCAGAGAAGAGTACCGATGATGAAGAAAACTTGGAATGGTTAAAATAACGTAACAAGTTGAAGCTAAAGAAGAATGACGTATCAATTTGATGCAGAGAAGACCACGGAACATAAAAGGAAGAGAAGAATTCCGCATGAAGGAAGAAGACCGACATTTTACGTAACGTTAAGATTGGCAAGAATCTGATTTGACCTACAGAGTCGACCTGTTTATTTATTCATTAATATCATAGGAAGGTTGGGAGGTGCTCAAGAGGAATTCTATCTTCAGAAGTTCAAGTGAGAGCTTGTCGACAGAAGTTGTAACATCCATTTGGTTGTTTCTAGAGAAACCAGGGTGGCAGGTGGTGCAAGGGAGAACAAGTACCTTTATACAGGTTGAGCCCTCGTAACCGGAAGCTGGTGTTTCCATCCAAGTTGAACATTAAGGAGTTGCGCTTCCTCTAGTGGGAAAGCAGAAACCGAGAGTTGGTGCTCAAACAAAGTTTCGGGTGTACTAAAATAGAGGTAGCAGCCCCAGCTACTGGATATTGGTGTCCACCATAGATGATGTACATAACTCTTTAAAAAAGACTCCATTTCCTACCAGCTTCAAGAAGAAGAGGTACCTTTATGGGTTTGCTTGTGAAAATCTGTCTCAGTGTATACATTATTTGTGACTGATTCTCATTACTTTATTGTCCATATGTTGTATACATTGGTGATGATCACTGAAGAAACATTAATACATTCTTAATAGACTTAAAATTATTTAAATCTCAAATACAACTGATTCACACCCCATGTCTCGCAATTTCAAATAAATTGGTAATGAGCAAAGTCTTTATTCATGCAGATCCTAGATATTAAACATGACAAGTCATGATGGGACTTCAGCCCTAAGCCCCCTCCTCTGCTTGATGGAACAATTTTGCCTCGGAAGATTTCATGAATGAGAACATACTTAATGGCCTTAAAAGTTGATGTTTGGGATGATGTAGAGACTCGATATACAAAGCCCGTTGTGCTAGCCTCCAAGGATGATAAGTTAGAGTTTAGTTTTAATGCTAAGGGAATGAATTCTATCTTGAATGGACTTGATGAAGCTAAGTTTGTAAAGGTGATGATCTTGATACTACCAAAGCAATGTGGGATAAACTTATTAGCAGTTATGAAGGAAATGAGAAAGTAAAAGATGCCAAACTTCAAACATGCAGATTGAAATTTGAACAACTAAAGATGAATGAAGATGAAACAATTATCAAGTATTTTTTAAGAGTTGAAGAACTTGTAAATGACATGAAGGGTCTTGGTGAGAAGTTTGATGACTCACTCTTAGTTCAGAAGATTTTAAGATCTCTGCCTGATAAATTTAATCCAAAAGTCTCTACAATAGAAGAATTAAATGATCATAAAACTCTGTCCATTGATCAACTTCTAGGAACTCTAACTACATATGAAATGAGAACTAACAAAGATAAATCCAGTACTAGAGAAGCATATTTTAAAGCAGACAAGAATACTGATTCAGAATTAGATGATATT
>SNQJ01S0267182.1:0-11893 GCA_010110895.2 Picea sitchensis | reverse complement strand
TTAATATGCTCACTCGCTCATTGGCTAGCACCTCTCAAAAATATCTGAGGAATTCGGAGAACTTTGGTATTTTTCCTTTCTCGAATATTTGATGCGTCTCTTTGTTTATGCTCAGGAGTCAATAAGAAATTATTGATCGTAAGAATTAACAACTGCGCAAAGAAATCTGGAATGGTTGCATCCAATCTTTATTCATTGATGGCGTCTATTTTTAATTATTTAATGGTGAACTGGTTGATCGCTTAAGGATCTGGACTGATTGTGAACTAAATATGGATAATCACAATCACGATCATGATTTTGTTCCTATTCTTCGATCAATCCCTTAGAAGATGTAACTACCTAACTGTGTTGTAGCTTCACCACTGATATCTCGGCCCAAAATCAAAGGTAAAAGTGGCTCAAATAAGGACCGACCATATCCATACCACATCTGAAACATTCACGCCCACTCCATGTGATTGTCGATCTTCTTCTTTTTTTCAATAATTTAGCACTTGCCGCAACACCAACAATTTAGGCGGCAATCAACTGATCAATATTTATTGAAATTTTATATCACAAATAGTTTGAAATTGTGTGTAGGATGGAAAAGAGTATGAATACATCTGTCAAAGAAACTGGAGACTGATAGATCCAAGTCCTATTGCACATTAATCAAATGTTCATGATTTGTTACTTCAGCCTGTCCTTGCAGATGAAGGGTCATTTCAGCTGCCGCTATAGCTTCCTGTCTCTTTCATATTCACTGTATAATACTCAATGCATGAGCCATGATGTAACACGGCAATAGAAATATAGCATCTCGAAGAATGAAAAGAGTGAAAAATTTTGTTGTATCCTCATCTCCTCCAGAACTAGTTATGGCAAGTGCATGTCTAAAAGCAGAAGAGCCATGAGAATCAATGTAGAAAAACAGTAGCATGATGCACCACTTGCATTGGATGATGCATATTCATCGTATTCGATTTCCAAAAAGTGTATCTCTGCTGCAACCATTGCAAACAGACGAGGCTCTCATAGGTCTAGTTGTGCTTCAGATATCTCCCAACTTGCCCCAATATCAAATGGGATGTCTTCCAAATGAGTACAGAGAGGGGCAGTATAGCCAGGCTTGTATTGTTGATGGAATATCTTGCACATGGTGTGTCCTTTATTATTGCATCAATGCTATACATATGTCCTGTGCATTTCAAATTTATAATATATTGTTTTGTTTGCAGGGTTTTACTCCAGCTAAAAGTTCTCTAGCAGGTGGATAAAGATGTGAAAGGTCGAGATAGAAATAAGGTCATAGACAAGAGGCTGGAAATATTTTGCAGGTGTATTATCCAAACAGTATTGTTGTCATTCAATCGGAAAAATGAACCAAACCAAAATTTCAAAAATGCAGTTCAATCGATTCCAGGCACAGTTCAACCACTGTAACAACATGTAAAATTTCACTGTATCAACATGTAAAAACTCGGCTTTGTTTTATTTGTCTAAATTTTTTTATTGTGTTTATTTGCAGGTCAAAGGATGGACAAAAAAAAACATTCATTCTTGAAATCCCTTTAGGCATCCTATTTTATGATCCTCGCAATCGCACGAATTGTGGAGGAGAGCATACTTATTAAAAAAAAAAATTAGAGCAAAAACATTGTTTTATTCATTACTCTACCTACTCTATGCTAATTGAAACTTAAAGATTAGTTACGTGTAGTCAAACTTCCAATGGATCCAAGCACACAACAGTAACAAAAATATACTCATGTGCAATTTTTCAAATGAAAGATAGAAATTTACATGAATAAACGAATTTTGTTGCTGTAACAACAAACTAACTAAGAAATAAAATTTATCTAATCGAGTGCTTACCTGGAACCATTGCTCGATAATTCTTTCATAGGCACATTATTCCTCGCTCAAATCTTGCTGTAACTCCTCTTCATCTTCCTCAATCTCCTACTTGAATGATTGTTTTTCATCAAATATGTAGGGTTCTTCAGATGTTGAATCCCCGTTTGTTGTTGGAGGAGTGTTTGAATCTTTAATTAATGTCAAGGTCTCCTCTTCCTGAGAAGAGGAGATCCCAACTTTCACGAGGATCTAAGTGAGTAGTTCCAATATGACACTCATTTTTAAAACATATTTAAAAGGGGGTTCTTATAGTACCCAAATCAAAAATAAATAAATAAACTGAAAATCATACTTGCTAAAACATATACTCTCCACAGTTGTGGAAAACACACTTGCTACAATTGAAATTCATACTTGCGAAAAATGAAATTTGCGTCAGTTGAAATTCACTCTATAGAGTTGGCAGGGAGAACATGAGGAGTCTCCACTCAAGTAGCTACTATGACCCCTTACCAACACATGCAAACACACTTGCAGGAAATCAAACTAAACCTCAATCCATCATGCTTCCCTGACAACGACACCAAAATGTTAGGCGGAAATATTTTCGTTTAATTCCATTGTAGTACTTGCCCAACTATTTAATTTGTCAATCCAAAGTTTGTAGGCTTATGAAGCACATGCGCTATATATGTAGGACTGAAGTGGAAGTAATCTAATCTAAATTGCTGAAATGAAATTAATCTAGGAAAGCATCAAAAGACTAACTAGGAAAGCGGGAAATTAATCTAGGAAAGAAATGCAACATGTGAAGAGTTGAATGACAAAAGACATATGTGAGCTCACACACTATATCAATCTCAAATTATATTACATGAGTCAAATGACAAAGAATGAAAGAATAACAAAGATAACAATCCCCTTCTCCTAATTACAAGACCAAATTATGAATTACATGATCTCTAACTCTAACTCCCAATAATGAATAACATGATTTAAACTCCCCCTCGTGAAGAGAGAGCACTCTCTCTCTTATATACATGAAAGTCTTGAAGAGTGTCATAATTTCAGATCCACTATTCTCTCAACTTATTTCTTCAAATCCTCCACTCATATCTTAGATAAGTTATCCTATCAAAATCTCCATGATCTTCTCCTTTGAATATGCTTGAATGAGTGTCCCAAATATTCTTCAAATATTCAAAGCTTGAAGATGAAATTCGAATTTGAGGCTAGGTGGTAATATTTGACTTTGTTGAAATCTTCACATATGCTTGCACACATCATCAAACTCATCCAACCTTGATATATAATGAAAATATGTCATTTTTCTAAGATTTATTCATAAATTCACTTATAATACTAAAATGAATACAATGGAAAATAATAAGGAGAAACCCACATATATTTATGAAAATAGTATGATGGAAGGTTAATGGAACGATGAAATGTAAGGAATAATGAAGGGAAAGGTGGATGAAAATAGGACATTTCTAAGGCCCAACACCAACTTGAAAAGTTTTAACGCTGTTTGGATTTTTTGTATATTAGTAGTCTAGTTATGTTTTCATTTTCACCACTTCTTTTCAATTCTTATTTTACCATAGTTTAAATTCTTCTTGCCTTTTAAGATCTTCTTGTTGCTTTTAGGATTCTGTCATTTTATTTCTGTTGTTTTTTGTTTTGTAGTCCCATTTCTGTCATAAATTTTATTTCTTTTGATCTTCTTATTTTATTTTTGGTCAAGAATAAGATCTTGGATCAGTTCTTCCATAGTGACACTCCTGCGAGGTATTGTTAATCAATAAAAATCAAGCTTACACAATTGTTATGATGTCCCCCCTGAAAGCATAATTGAATTTTTTATCTTCTTTCACTGTTGTCTTATAAAGAAATTGGTTATCTCCCGCTTCTGCTTTCCATTTATTCATCTATTTGAGAGTTAAAAGAGCAAGTCCATAAATTTTTTATCCTTGAAATCAAGAGAAAATTTTGGTTGAATGATTATGCATACAGGGATAAACCCCCTCATACTAAACATTTTTCATGAGTTATTCCCAAATTCCCAGTCATTTTTCCATTAAATCCACTCACTTCCCCCTATTGCATAATCATTTTGGTTATACCTCCTTGATCCACTGTTCTTGGTCTGGGAAACCATACATTCTGAGTTCTTAATCTATTGGAAACAGATTTCCCTGTGGATTCACTAGTTTGTTGACGATTAAAATCACAATGAGGATTTCTCCCGCAAAGTATTGCTAAAGCCTATTATTTAAACTATGCTAATGATATATAATACTATTAGGTAGGACCCCGTTGTAGGTTGGAGGCTCAGATATAGTCTTATAACACATTTTATGTTGCTATTTCGATGCTTCTTACATAATTATATATAATTGATGATGTAGTCTTTGTTTTGTTTGCGAAAAAATGGTAGATGGATAATGCATTGTATGTGTTAGTTCTGTTATTCTAATCTCTAAATTCCATGTTATGAATGGCTTATATTTACTGTTATTACATTTGATATTGTCGTCATGATTCATTACCTGTTACACCTGCACAAGATACATGTTACTAACAATAAGAAGCAAGAGCAATGGAAAGAGACTTATGAAAAAAATCCAAGAAGAGGAACTATACTATACTATGTTATGCGATGTGCAAATGAAATAAAAAGGAATTAGTGTTAGTGCTAACTAGCAATGGTTAGTGGCTATACGATTTATATTGAGTTATATTGGGCACATTTGATATATGTTATGGTATGGTTTTGGCAATGGTTAATATGGATTGGGGTGGTGCAATTGGCAAGCAATATGTGCAAGTTTTGATGCATGGAGTTAATGGCATGGGATTAATGGTATGGTTTTGGCTGGCTGTCATGTACTACGAAATTGAATGGAGTGGAGGATGGAAGCGACGTGCAGTAAATTCACGCCACTCCATAATTCTTCCACTAGGTCGTCACCCTAGCATGGTTATTGTTCATTTGGTTTTACTATGGTTAAGTTTCGAGATTCAAGTCTGGAAGGAACTACTCGACCAGCTCGCCCTTTTTAAAGACATTGGTTACAGGTATGGTTCTTTTTGCCCATCCATGAATTTGATCTATGTATGAAATGAACGTTGGCTCGGTAATGTGTTGGTTTGTGTTTTCCTGAGATTGGAAACTGTGTAAATGCGTGGGTGTTTTCTCCAAAATGACTGTGTGGTTATTCGTTTGCAAATGGAAAAATTGATGGTTGAAGTTGTGATTTCATTGGTTGTTCTATGTGGTGGAAACTGTGATGGCTCACTGTTGTTTTAATTAGTTATGGGTATTTTTTTAGAGGGTTTCACTCTGTTTATCCTTGTTGGTCGACTCCTCACAATTAATGGTAACCATACTTGGTTGTATTTGGTTTTTATGGCGTTGTTGTGTATTTTTTGAACTCCTTTTGGTCACTGTGTATCCTCCATCATGGGTTTTCACCTGGTCGTGGGATTAGTTTTTGGTATTGGCATTAACACAGTTGGTTATGGGGTGGCCATTATTCCAAGAAGTATTCCTTAGGGTTGTTGGTAATACCTTGAGTCTGCATTTCCATCAACATTGTTATAAATTGGTTCATCTATTGGGAAAAGTGCGAGGGTTATGCCTCTACATGTTCTTGGTATTGGTTACTGTCTAGTGAGAAATCTCTTCTCCTCTGCATCATTGCCTACCCTACCTGGTGTTGAATTGTCACACTATTTTACAAGCTAAGAGTTATAAAAGCTTGTGATTTTACCATGCTTGTTTCAAAGGTTTCTCACCTATTGTCGATATGGTCAACCTCCAGTCTCCCTATGTTGTGGTGACCAAGCAAACTCTTGATTATTTCTTGTGTTCATGGTTACAAAGCCCAATTTTGATAAACCCAACTATTCTCACTCTTGTCAGTTATCTTGTTGACTGTCATATGTTGGTTGAGTGGTTATGAAAGTTGCTTTGAGTATTGTCTCATCTCTATTTGATCAAGTTGTTGGGAAGTTGTAATTGGGAATGACAATTGGTATACAGTCGTTGCCTCCTTTTGTTGCGACAGTTGCATAGATAACTTAGCTCATTGTTGAGTAAATTGGTTGATTGGGAGTAAACAGTAACGTACAGTCACATGGATGCCTATTTTTGTTATGTGTTGGTCTATGTGTTCCTACAACATGGTATCAATTGAATTTGGTGGCTTCTATGTGTTGAATTTGTCCTGATCGGGATTATCACAAGTTGGAAAGTTGATGACTATGACTTGGTTGTTTACTGTGTATGGTTTATGGAGACATCGTGCATCATTTTATTTTATTGCACCATCAAAGATGAAGCACGAGGTTTTTGTAGTATGGTTTCATTGCAAATTTAATTGTTAATATTGTCAAAAGAATGGAATCAGGCAAGTTTTAAAAGAGTCTGTTCAATTCAGGAAAGACATGTGTCTATGTTTGATTTGGGGATTTATGAATTATGGGAATTAGTTAATATTCTATAGAGATATACGATGAACAAATATGAAACAATATGACTGTGTGTTCTTGTGGAGTTTGTTTTAAATAAAAAAGAGAAGTAAATGAAAAGAAACAAAAATTCTATTAACAGGAAGGTTGAAAGGCATAATGATTCTGAATATGATGATACACTATGTTGATGAAAAAAGTTGAAGATTTAAATGTGGGACAGTGAACAATTTTTAACACACAGTAATTGTTTAATTGGTCACAGTAATTGTTTAATTGGTGTTTGATTGTTTGTATTGGATACATATATGTTTTATGGATTACTTAATTGGGTTTTCAAACAATATTCGTTCTTTTCCCTACCATTATTTCTCTTTTCACACATTACAACTCCTCTCACCTTCCCATATTCATGATCTTCCCCCCCTCATTTTAACACTTTTCGCTCAATACACTCCCTCACATATCCCAGAACCCGTGTTCACCCCCTGCTCATCAACAAGCATTAAACAATTTGTATGGATTGGATTGCATGAGTCTGATATGTTGTTGAGCCAGATTTTGTTTCATATTTAAAAGAGTTGTCATGTATGTTTGTTGAAGAAACTATTTGGTAATAAATAATGCATACAGGAATGATATTTTTCAACAGAGGTAGCCATGGCTAGGGTAACAAAGGAAGAGGAAATTGGAATAGGGTCCCTAGAAGGCCAAGGTTCTCTATACACTTTGATGCAAACTCGCAAGAGTTAGGCCAGCTATTTCAAGATGGATTTTTTAACTGGATTGGGTAAGGAGTGGTCCAACCTAGGCATGAAAGGCCTCCCTTCCAATCCCCATAGGTCCCTGGTATCCCAGTACCCCCTCATGTTTCACTACAACCTGAAATCCCTGAAAACGATGGATGGCAAGAGATTGTCCACCCGACAGTCTCCCAGCATCGTGGCTGGTCTAAATTGTCTCTACCTGCCCCTCCACCTGTTAATCAAATTGTACAAGATGCCCCTGTCCACTCACAAGTACAGTCTTCCCATGCAATAAAACAGTTAAAAACTGAGGCCCACCATGCCCCTGATAAAGGAAAAACCGTTGCTTCCCCTTCCTCACCCTTAAATGGCTTTTCCAAATCCATGTCCTCCCACATGCATTTGAGATATGATTTCTCTCATGTGATCAGTGATATTAATCTTAAAGGATCTACATAGCCTAAGGAAAATTTAGAGAGATCAAAAGGTGACAACAACAATAAAGGAAAGATTACCTCCCAAAGTGGCAAATATGGATTTTAAGTTTTTTTATTTATTGATTGTTGAGAACAATTGACTTCTGAAATTCTGGACAACACGCTATTTTTGGATATATGGTAATATATTTTTGGAAATAATTTCAATTATCATTGATATAAATTGTCAAAATATGAAAGTGATGATGGGAGTCACAAGGAGGGATGTTTTTTTAACTAGTTTTGTTATGATTGTTAAGGAACTAAAGGGAGTCAAAAGGGGTCCCACCTACTAGTTATTATTTATTAAAAACCCTTATTATGATTTTATTAATTTTCCCCCTTAACTAAAAAGTTGGTTGAGTTTTAGTTAACTTAACTAAAGAAGTAGTTCAACTACTTCAACTAATTCTAATTACTTAAATGCAAAAGGAAAAGGAGGAACAAGAGGAGAATAGAAGGAGAAACATACCAAGGTGACTCTTTAAGTTTTGTTGAGATAATTCAATTTTCATTCATTATTTAATTCATTGGAAGCCTAATTCTCTTTTATGATAGCAGGGTCCTATTGTAGACAACAAGATTCAGGGCTGAATTACATCATTCAGACACTTGTTCTTTAGAGGTGTTGATCTATCTTTGATAGTCTGTGTAGACTTTTCTATTTGTGAATTATATTTCATCACTGACAAAGGCTATTTTAAAGAGTCGAGTGGGAAACAATTTGTGGAAAGTTGATCCATCTTTTAAAGTTTAGTTTTCTACTTTCTGTCATAAGTCCTTTTGTATGATTCATTGGGGAAATCTAAGTTTGAGTTTGGTCCAAAACTTCCTTAGGGAATTTTGTAAAGAGAACGATTCTTTTGACGAATTGGAATGAAATAAAATATTTCTTTATGTTTCATATGTTTTGATTATTGACTTGGTGTCTTTACTTCTGTCTCTATATTTATTTTAGCATCTATTATATTAAGAAAATTACATAAATAATGAATTTTCTTGCAAGATTTCATCTATAAATAAATCATCCTAACCACTTGTAATCAATACTTGTGAATTAGGATACAAATTTTGATGGATATAAACATAGGGTGATATTCCCATCTATCTTGATTTAGCCAAGCAAGATCTGAAAATTATTGAGTCAGATCATTTCATATCTTTTCCTCAATAGTGGGCTCCTTCCATCCAATTAGCACTATCAGTATGATGATCCAAGAGTAGTGGAACTCGGTTCCCAAGTCTTGCGCATCCTTACAATCGTCTAGGAATAAATTTAGTAATTGTGGGTCCCAACTAAGCATGGTGTTGTTTGTGCACTATGTTGCCACTATGAAAACCCATGCAGGGACCTCCTCCTTGCGGCATTTGTGAAGGATTTTGCATGCCATCAATTTTATTTCCATCCTGGTGGTTGCATCACTCATTTATTTTATAATGATGCCACGTGAGCCCCTTTATGTCCCATAATTTTTCTTCATCTCCTCTGTGAGTTCCTTTTTCTTGGTTTTATCATCCATGTACTACGTGGGATTCTCTCCATATGATGGAAGTTCGATGATGAACATAATCAATTCAACATCGATGGAGACTAGTTCATCCATCCATAAAAATCCTCCATAGAGGACTGCTAATAACTTCTTGATGCATTTGTTCACATATTTCCCCCATATGAAGTGAGGAATATGCAGTAAATTCAGAATCCCTATGTTTTCCAAGCCTTCCACCCATTTCATTGGCTACAACACTGGATCTCCTAATGGCCTTGTGCCCAGGCTCTCCATATACAGATGTTGTTCAAATTATGGGAAATTACTGGTGTCAGACACGTCGTGGTCTGCATACCATAACCTTTCAACGCAACTTAGTAATCTTGGCATGGCCTACACCCCATATGGAATGTGTGGAAAGATGATCGAGGCATCGGGTTGCTTGCGTGAGGACCGCACGATGGGTTGTTTACCCTTTCTTTGTGTTGGCATGCTGGATGTCCCAGCCTCTGGTTCTCTTTCTTCCCAACCCGATTGTAGTTGACCTGTGATATCCTTGAGTTTCACTTCCTCTTGCTGCATGAACCCCACCATAGGTTGTGACCTTAGTCTGTCGTATTATGTCCTTTCACTATCAACACCATTTGTTTTTTGGTTTCTTTGCCCTGGGAAGTTGCTGTGAGTTTCCTCTTGTTAATGGTTCATGGTCCTGTGCACTGTTGTGTGAATTGATATCCATCATGGCCATCGTTGGGGTATTCATTTCTTCCTCTACCAATGTGGCACTTACTGGTTCAATCTGTGGTGAAGGAATCATGTCAACATCGATGATTCCCTCTATCTGTGTAAATGCATGTTCTTCCTTTGTAGTTTCTGGTGGTGATTTGCGACTACTACGTGTTTTCCGTGCTATTTGGCTAGGTGCACTTACATTTGGAGGTGTCATTGTGGGAATTATTCCTTCTCCAATTTGAACTTCAACTGCTACAATCTCTAAACTCACCTATTCACCTCCTGTCTTCATGCTCCTTAGCTTCGTGGGTTTGTAAATTCATAATGTGTCTCATTTGGCCCATGTTTTAGTTATATACAGGGTGTCATAAGTTCCATAAATATTCTCTAAGATTCTTATTTGATGGTCATAAATGTGTTAAATCTTGTCTATCATGTTTCGTTAAGTTTCATAAATGCCCAATTCACGCCTTTTTACCCCAATGACCGATTTTTTTCTTTTCTGACCATTGGCCCATTGTTGGCAGCCATTTCACATTTTTATCCTATCTTTATAAGCTGCCTACACAATTGTTTTGGAACCCCTGATTCTCATTGCAATCTTCTGAACAAAACAACACTATTATCTTACTCATTTGCACACCTACCTTTTGTTCTCGTTTTCACGTCTGCAAGCGTGAAAACCTTGGTTTGAAGTCATGTCAATGGCATTAAAATCATCACTGGATTATTATGGTTACTCTTGTTTATGTGTTCATTTCACCTCTAATTCAATGACAGTCGCATAGTTGGCAAGACACCAAATTTTTACCCACTTTGCATTTTTTGTTAATATGACCTCATTTTATTAATGTGTGATGCAATGGTGTTCTAGTGATTGTGATCGAGTCCTTGATACAATGGTGGTTCTATGTGCTATTGTTTTTGGTCAAAATCTTTGGTGCAATGGTATCATAACAACTCATTAACATAGTGATTAAACCCATGGTACAATGGTTTCTTACAACGCAAAATTTTTATGGTCAAATCTTTGGTGCGGAATTCGAAATATTGTTTTGTTTTAAATCATGCAAACACTATTGCTTGTGCAAATATTTGGGTCGAATTATCATGGTTTTTTAACATACACCAATAGTGATTTGAATCACCATAGCGCTTTCGATTGTACATTCGATATGAATGTTTTGCATGGGATCGTTTCATTCCACCACCCTCGTACACTTAGGCATTAATGCCTGCCTTGTATCTCGTGTTACCTCTATTGGTTTTGGGGAAATCTCTGAGATTACGGTCCTACGTATGCCCTGTCCAAACCCCTGTCTGTTTACCTTGCTCACTGTGTGCTCTCTCCTATGGCACCTGTGGTGCGCATAGAAACTAATGGCATCCAAACGCTCCTACTATTTGACAATGCTTGCGAAGACCTGGAGAATAGTGGCTGGTTAGTTTTTATCCAGAAATTTGAGGGTTTCAACCTTATGGTTGCTCAACAGTTTGTCCTCACATTCGATGGATGCAGGGCTAAGGTCGGGGATATCCAACTCGAGCTAAATGAGGAATTCCTCAGCTTAGCTACAAGCTTACCAGCTAAAGGGAAGAGGTGGTTTAAGAATTCAAAAGTGGACGAGGTGCCATGGCCGCTCCTATTCACATCGAGGAAGATTGTTAGTTGTGACAGAGGTATGCATGTCACTGTCCTCAAGCCTAGGTGGCATGATTTATTATCCATTGTTAAGAAATTCATGACTTTTTAAGGTCGTTATGGTTTGGTGTTTCTTTATCATCTCAGGTTGCTTATGAATTTTATAGACTACCCTCTGAATATGCCTCACTACCTCCTACGTAGCCTGTATAAAATGTCCAAACAATTTAAGTGTGAGAAGGCTGATAGCAGCCTTTTCCATCACTGCTTGATCAAAATCATTATTGTTCATCATTTGAAGCTTAGTGGTGACTATTGGCAAGCCTTCCTATCAAGGAATGGCTTTGCCACTCCTGAGTGTGTTCAAGTGGATAAGGTTGTAGTCACTAAAACCATGGTTGGGCCTGCCATGCCACCTCCTACCCTTCTACCCCCTGTCAAACCCTCGAACTGCCCCAACATTGACCTACCCGATACCATGGTCGACCC
>SNQJ01S0267181.1:1854-11893 GCA_010110895.2 Picea sitchensis | reverse complement strand
AAGGCATGGAAAGTGAAGGCAAGGAAAGTGAAGGAAAGGCAAGGCATGGCATGGAAATGAAAGGTATGGAAAGTGAAGGAAAGGGGATGCAATTGAAGGCAAGGAAAGTGAAGGAAAGGAAAGGCATGGCATGGAAAGACAATGCATGGAAAGTGAAGGCATGGAAAGTGAAGTTAAGGCAAGTGAAGGCATGCAAAGTGAAGGAAATACAAGTGAAGGCATGACAAGGAATGGCAGGTGAATGCAAGGCATGGAAAGGCAAGGAAAGGCATGGAAAGTGAATGCAAGTGAAGGAAAGGCAAGTGAAGGCATGGCAAGTGAAGGTATGGCAAGGCATGGAAAGTGAAGGTTGTTGATGTTTTGGTAGCCACGGGATGTATTTTCCTCCTAGAAATTTTTTTTTAGAGAAGAAGAAGATTCCAAGAATTCAAAGGAAGACCATTGAACATTTGAAGAACACCTTGGAAAAGAGTAAAGTAAAATAGAAGACAACAGAAGAGAATTCGACTCAAAGGAAATAATAATAAAGTGGAAATATAATTTCCAGGAAGAGAAGTCGGCCCACAAAAATAATAAAGACCCATAATAAGAAGTCATCCCTAGAAAAGAACCTAGATTAGTATAAATACAATTATGTTTTAGTTCATTTGTACAATGACAAATTTCTCCTTCCTACAGTGTGCATTAGGCAGTTGCAGCCGGAGTTTCACTATTTCTGGTTTCTGGTTCTCTTGGAGAGTGCGCCCCACTTGGGGAAGGAAATTGTTTTTGGTTCTTGGTGATATCTCTTGTGCGATACCTATGGAAGAGTTTCACTAAAGTTGTGTGGTGTTTCCCAGTTGCTTCATGCCAGTTGCAGTTACAGTTGCAGTAGCAGTTGTAGTTACCAGTTGAGCCATTTTTGTGGTGCTTCTCAATTGTCTACCTTCACTAAGATTTGACAAGAAGAAGATAAGTATTTGTTATCAGGGTTTCTTCATTGTTGGTTTTATCTTGTTAATAGAGATTTTTCATGGTTGTATTTGAATATTGGAAATATTCTCTCTAAGAAAAGTTGGATGGGTTTTTCCCCCATTTGGGGTTTTCCGAGGATAAATATTTTTGTCCTCTTGTGCTTGTTTATTGGTTTCTTATATGTTTTAGTATATGATTATTGAATGTTAAAAGAAGATGAAAATTCTATGTTAAATCTAATGTTAATGAAACTAATGAAGGAAAGGCAAGGAATGACATGGAAAGGTAAGGCATGGCAAGTGAAGGCAAGGAAAGTGAAGGCATGGCAAGTGAAAGAAAGTGAAGGCATGGAAAGTGAAGGTAAGGAAAGTGAAGGCATGGAAAGTGAAGGCAAGTCAAGTGAAGGAATGGCAAGTGAAGGCAAGGCATGGAAAGGAAAGGAAAGGAAAGGCACGGAAAGTGAAGGAAAGAAAGGCATGGGAAGTGAAGGAAAGGAAAGTGAAGGCATGTCAAGTGAAGGAATGGAAAGGTATGGAAAGTGAAGGAAAGGCATGGAAAGGAAATGCATGGGATGGCAAGGAAAGGCATGGCAAGGAATGGCAAGGCAAAGCATGACAAGGAAGGGAAAGTGAAGAAAAAGCAAGGCATGGCATGAAAAGGCAAGGCAAGGCATGGAAATACAAGAATACCATAACAACCATAAAATGAAGCCAAAATTATTCCTTTTACATGCTTATGGTCATTAAAGTATACCACTAGGATCACTTCTAATACTGACGATATCCATTAAATTCTCGTGCTCAAATTAAGGCAAGAAGTATCGTACCTTTGATGAGTTCTTACTTGGAATTGTTTGTAGTTGGAGGTTTGTACCAACAAATAAGTTTGCAAAGTGGTATACGACTTGACCCGGTTAATAATCTTGAAATAGATAACCACCTTTCTTCTGTTTTATTTCATCCTGTGTCAGATATTCTCCTTTAATAACCATCGACCCAATTGGAAATTTAATGCCTTCGGAGTCTGTTACTGATCACATGAGGGTATGATTTCCCTCTAAGCATTGTGCCAACTAAAAATCAGTTCCCCATTCATTATATCTTGGGGAAACAACTGTGTATATGTTCCCTGCAAAAAATGGAGTGCAAAAATGTGAGTCCATTAAATTACCAAAAAATAAAACATTGATGCTAGTTATTCAAAATTTAATAGAAGGGTTCAATGAACCTGGCAATACACTATCTGAGACATGATCATAATCTGCTAAAATACTTGATTGGTCCTCCTCCAAATGTGATAATTACATAGTTATACATTGACCAATAGGGAGTGATACACGATCCCATCTATCAACCCAATATGTCGATTCACAATCATCCCATTCATTACTACTACATGGACCACAGAAGCAAGAGAATTTTCTCATCCATATTTCAACTATTTCATTGTCTAATGTTCTAACTTAATGGAATCCACGATTGCCTTGGATTGTTTTGCATGCATACCACTGTGATTGATTTACATCGACCACCTCCCAAAAATATCTATGTACATGTCATTCCCTGTTTGATTTATCTTCATGGGTTCTTGTTCCCTCTCCCATTACTAAATAACACCATTCAACAATGGATTTAACATCTCAGATGAGGGAAGTAGTTGTGAAATTCATTTATTTCCTGTGTAACACTCTTTTTATGCATGCACCTACTCCACCATGCTCCCCTTTCCTGTGCCCAGACTCAAAATAGTTCTAAATGTGTGGTACCTTTAGTTTTTTGTGCAACATACATAACCATTGAAATACAAAATAATTTTTTAACTGGCATGTGCAACCATCTGACCAAATCAAATGTTGTTCCATATGCATGTTCTTCTCCTTAAGGTTATTGTAGAAAAACTGAAAACAATGTTGTACATAGGCTAAGTCATGGCACCGATCATCGCTTATGTAAAAGTGACACTCTTTCAATATAACTATGTTTTCTTCATTACTACCCATCCCATGCCTATATGTGATATGAACCATTATGTTGACCTGCTCTGAGTGATAATGTTGGCTTTGACTCTCATTTTGACGTTGAAGGGTGTAGTTCTCAGCAAAATCAATCACTGATAACATAGTACCAATAGGAAATGTATCTTTACATATTCTAAAATGCTCGTCCTTCCATCGAGCCACATGAACATGATGAACATAATGTCATGTGTTTTTAACTAAGTCCTTCATGAATTCACAAAATCGTACTTGGGTAGTAACCAATCGTATCTTTTTTCTTTCTTGTCCTCCATCAATATCATATGTGACATATTTAAATCTTTGCAAGGAAACCTCCTTCCTCCCTAATTCATACTCGTTGCTTACATGGATGCACTTGCTCAGAAATGTCATTCCATCGCACCTGGGGCATGTCCCATCTAAGCAAACCCTCTATCCTTGTACACAAGATGTTGTGAATAAAGTCCCTAGATGACGATGACGGAAATATAATTGAGCATTCTTGCAAAAGGGTGTTATGAAAAACATGAATATATGTGTGTGTGTCATAATAATAACCATACTCAATGTGATATCTACACCAACATGTGCTACGAATTGTGTTTATTTGAACATACCAAGGCTTGCATTTATGTAAAGATCTTTGGCCCAAGTTAAGTGCACTATGTGTTGTTCCGAATCTCTCATACAATTATATCTGTGTGATGTCAAGAAAGTGTTTAATATGGGTTTCACGGTCCCTAGATTCCATTCTCAATTTTAGTACATATTTTTGGTTGGAAGAAGGCCTAGTGTTCTCATGCCCAAAATCACGTACTAGTTCATTAGATACTCCAATTAAATTCATGTCAAAACAAGGTAGCCTACCAGTGAAGACCCACAAATTTTTTGGGCCACCTATGTTGAGGCTATCTCATCTATGAGAATAATTTCTAAGGGTTTTGACATTGCATTTCAAGAGGTGAGAGGTTTGTTGTAGAAAATAATGTTTTCTTGTGATCTTGCTAACAATTGATTGTGACAAGACACGTCGGGCTTCATTGCGGACTTTAGAACGAGATTTCTTACCAGTTCTTTGAAAACAATCTACAAGGTTTCTAACAGTATGATGACTTGTTTCTAAAATTTTGACTATTTTCATTCCTAAAATTCTTCTAACAGTAGTCAAACTTCTAGATTTTAACAAAGATAAAAATAATTGACATTTAGCAGCATCGGATTTTGGTTCAAAATATTCTTTAATTATTTTATAAGAATGATAATGAATAGTACGGTTAGGTAACTTAACTTAAAGTAATGCTAGACCACTTTCATCGAACTGAATGTGTCTAGGACTTCTTTGTCACAGAGTGCTCAATCTAGATAGGGACGATGAAACTCTATTCTGTCACTCTTGACCTCCCTGCTGTGGAGTTAACAATGTTGCAATTATTTCCCCTTCAATCACTAGCAGATCAAATCTAGGAGGAAAGTGGACATGGGATTGACTAGTTTATGGAACATCTCAATTTCCAAAAAGAGGTTGCACCATAGGAACTTCTTCACCACAATGTTGTACACCATTTGCCTCTCTAATTTCATCCATTGTATAATCAGCTCCAAGAAAATCCTCCATCATGTAGTCATCCACAAAAAGGTTTATTAATGAGATATTGGATGGATTGGTCTCTAATGAACTCTTGTTCTTTTCTTGTGGTGATGGAGGAGAAACAACAGTGGCATCTATTCTGCTAGAAATTGGATTTTGTTGGCCCTTGACCAGGTTTTGTGGAAATGTTGGTCATGTTTGACCAATTTTGGGACTTCGACAGGTTGGTCGAAGACGAAGCACCAGGAGAAGCGGAGATCGTGGGATCTCGCCACCTTTTGCAAACATTTTGGGTTTAGGGTTTATGTAACGGGTATGGGATGTCGGCCCATGGGTTTATCCATGTTGAGGCCCTTTTTGTAATGTATAAATATAAATCTAGGTGATGTAAGTAAGTAGTGATGTTGTGCTAAGTGCAAGCAATGTAAGTAGTTGGATCTATGTGATTGAATTAGCTCTGTGCATACCATGTGTTGAGAACTTGCAGAGATGAGTGCAAGTGATTGTAAGAAAGGATTTGTGCTATGCAAAGCTCAGAGAAGGAGGATCTGGTGAGGTGTATGAATATCTCCTGTCCTAAGCAGAGTTGGTTTTGAGGCTCTGTGCATGTAAGAAGATTGAAAGAAGATAATAAAGAAGACGAAGAGTTGGTGGATGTAGCCCCACGCTAGGCGTGAACCACATATATCCTGTGTTATGGTTTCTTTGTGTGATTGATGTGATTTATGCTTAGTGTTGTCATCTTTATGTATGTTAGATGCATCTGATATATTATCTTAATGCTTAATGATATGAATGAATGCTAGATCTGATTTATTTCTATGTGCTAAGAGCTTGGATGTATTAGATCTTCTTGAATAATGCGTTGCTCTGTAATTAGGGTTTTATCTGTGATGTGAATAAGGGTTAAATACTAATGAATGTTAACTGCTAAGTGCTCTGTTAAGTATTGTGATCACAGATCTGTGTCCTAGCTAGTTTGTAGACACTTGAGTCCTGCAACCCCCCTGCCTCTACCTCAGGTGAGACTTCATTTGCTTCACAGGTGTTTTCGAAAGGGACGGTAGTTAGGGTTTTTTTGGTGAGTTTTTGAAGCATTTAACCTGTCTTCCCCCGTGCCAACAAATGGTTCCGTTGTCGGGACCTGAAACTGTGATTGTTGGGAACTGAAGAAAAGAGAAAGATATGTGCGTAGATCTATTTCCCTAGTGCACAATACTCTACTTGACTTGTGAAGCTCTGTGCTAAGAAGGGAAGTTTGATCTGAAGAAAAGAGGTAAGATCTTAAAGCTTTGTGCTCTGATAAAGGTAAGATAAGTGGAAATTTTTGTTTCGAAAGAATGGATCTAGGTATGTTTAACAGATTTGGTCCTAGTATGAAAACTAGGGCACAACTAGAAGAAAGCATATATGATATGAATAGATCTGATAGAAATAGTGAAAGATATGTTATCCCTAAGCATAGAAAAAAAATTTGGACTAACAAGTGGATGCAGGATCCTAGAAAGAATTTTTTGTAGGTCCATCACTGTGATCCTAGTGCGCAGTACAGGAAAGGTTGGGGATCATTCAAGAGAAAGAGAGGATTGACTATTTGTTATATTTGTAGAAGACCGGGACATCTTGCTAAGGAATGCCCTACTAGAGGTCCTATTTTCCTTTGTTGTAAAGCTACTGGACATGAGTTTTGGATTGCCCTAGAATGATTGCTAAAGCTGAAAAGATGAATATGAGACAAGAAAACCCTAAGGAAGGCCAAGAGACTAAGAATATGCTAAAAAACCAAAAAGAATCAGAGGCTATATTATTACAGATGAAAGAAACACCGAATGATCATAGAGACACTAGTTTATCAAAGATCTTAAAAGAGAAAGAGTGCATAGAAACAATAATAGGAGACTTCGACATAGACTATGTATTGGATGCAAAAATACAGGCGAACATTCTGATAGAAAGTACTTGGGAAATATTAGGAAAGCCTGCTATGGTTCCTTCATTGGGAGGAATAAGATTGTTTAAAGGAAAAATGATAACCCTATGTGGAAGAATTACCCATGTACCTATGATTGCTCATGAAACATCAACAAAAGAAGAATTCAAGGTAATTAAGTTTGTTGAAAACAACGCTCCTTTTTCAATTTTGTTAGGAAGGACTTGGATTGAGAGAAATCAAATCCGAAGGAAAGAAGAAGAGGAAGCTCTAGAATAGAAAAAACAAGAATTAAGGGATTTCATGCCTAGGAGAATAACGTGCTTAATAGAAGAACATGAGGACAAGTCGAAGCAACTTAGGGCCAGAGACCGGGTTGTCTAAGTTGAAAGAACATAGGAAGACTTGAAGAACCTATCCATGCAGGAAAGTAGAACACCTACTCCAGAACAAGAAGAAGTATTACCCTCGAACCTTATGAAATTCCCTCACTAGTGCGAAGTTACTATGTTAAGTACAGATAAAAATAAGAATGGAAAGAGGAACCCAGTAAATCGGATCACAGAAAAGAAGGCCAAGAAGCTCAGCAAGATGAAAGCTAAGTTAGAAAAATTACAGGAAGTTCCAGAGAGGACTTCGCAAAAAGAAGGTTTGCATAACTTGAACCTCGCCGCAATAACAGAACAACGCAGATTGACACTTCTCCACGACAGAGCGATATGACCGTTGGAGGTGTCCCGATCGTTAGACCGATGCTCTAGAACGGCTAGAAACACAGTTATTGCCGAAGTCATCGCCATTGGAACGTTGGGACTGCGCCATAACAGATGGAATCACATTGATTGAGGTGTTCCTACCCATTGGAGGAATCCATTACGATGTTATCTATTTAACCCGTCAAATGTCATACTGTGGACACTTTTGAAAATTGTGATTATTCGAGCCCACAAAGAGATGACTATTACCGCACTGTGCTTATTGAGACCTCACCATCCATTCTTCTACCTTGATTACTTGTTCACCGACCCAAGATATTTGATCTCGAGTGTGTATGCTGGATGACTTTAGCACAATAGAGAAATCTGTCGAAGAGATTCTCATAGACCTCATGGATGAGAAGGTCATATCCACATGAGTTCAAGCTTCATCGACAAGAGGAGTGCAAGCATCCCCATCGACTACACATTGATCTGGGCCCTCTTGAACTGCGACAGATAAACGAACCAAGCATCATGATGACTTGGCGAATGCGAAGCTCATCCCATCAATCCTGCCCGACTACATCCCACCTCTGGCTAGTATGGTGAGTCGTCACAGTGTCCCGAGGGACTTAGACTACACATTGATCACTGCGTACCTCTTGAAGGGGATACGCACAGTAGGACCACAGTTGGAGAGGATTTTGATGCTTAATATCAGTGACTTCAAATTGGGAGACCGCAAAAACTATGGAATTCTTGCACCACACAATTATTTGACCAAGACAATGAGGAATAAGTTGAATATAATACCCCAGCCATGGACCATGGACATTGCAAGGTACACGATCCCCAATGTGNCTTGCTGTCATGCTTCCATGGCGGTTACCTATGGTTGGACAAGCGCATCACAATAGGTCCGATGCTGATCCACCAGATCACTGGGTTAAGCATGCAAAGACCAGACCCATAGGATTTTTACCCAGGGAAGGCTGCAGATCGCGCCCTGGCACAGATAATAAAAGACACCTACGGAGATGTAGAGAAAGGGAAGTGGGGCTACAAGGTAGCCTCCATCTAGAATGGCACAGTGCTTCTATCTTTCCAGTTGATCGTTGGTAAGATCGTAAGGAAGAACAAACTAATGCAGGTCACGGGGTTCGTCATCGACCTCACGGGAAAATGTGTTGAATGGCTGCAAATGAACTGGGTGAGCTACCTTGTCAACCAGTTAGAGCAAGACTATCGCAAAGCTCATGATCAGGGCTATGAGTTTCATTTCAGTTGGCTGTTGATTCTCATTGCCTTCATTTCTTGGGAGATGCCAGAAGGAGTGACCTTCCATCTGCGGCTGAATAGGGCCATTGAATCCTTCCCTCACATGACACTGAATACACTTCATCGGTTCAGGCCATTCACAAAGTTCTACACAGATAGGCATTTCATATATATCACTGCGCGCAGAGACGAGCACAAGGAAGAGATCTAGTCGTACTAAAAACTCACTGAGAAAGATATGGAGGAAATAAAAAAGGAATGGCCTGCAAAATTCTTAGCACGAGTCGAACAAACAAAACTCTCTGACCCCGACCTCATCGGAATTCCTGTAGTCACTCGAGAAGAATACAATGCACCAACAACAACATGAAGAAAAAGAAAGAAGAGGTACAAGAAATACAAAATGCATCAGAAGAGACTACATCAGATTCACCTGAAGGGGGAGGAGGTGACGAAGTAGACAAAGAAGAGGATGAAGGGGAAGAAGACAAGCAGAAGAAGGGCGAAGTAACACCACCTAAAGATCCCCTTCCAGAAACCGAAACATCTAAGAAAAGAAAGGGTTCCCCGACGAAACCTTCATCGCGAAAGAAGTCAAAAGCCAATAAACCTCCATTTCAGACTATGCTCACGGTGGATGACATTGATTTCATCATCGCCACTATATCATATACCTCAGAGGAGATTTTGCAGTGAAGCGAAGCCAAACAAGAGACAATGTTTGACAGGATCGAGGTAGAGATCAAAGGGGTACAACAGGCTCTTTATTCGAGCCGCATCATGTCTAATGTATCATTGTTAGTAGGGGACATAGAAGTAGGAGATGAGCCTGCCCAGCTACATAGATTAGCAGATGTGACAGAAGATCTCCTTCATCGTGTCCAGTAAGAAAAAGAACAGGCCACAGAAGACCTGAAGCAAACAAAGGAGGAATCCATAAAGAAACGTCGGGTTGCACAACAAGAAAAAGATGATCTCCAGGTGAAGTTTGTAGAGTATAGAGCATAGATCCAGAAGGAGAAAGAACAGTTGCTCGCTGAGCAGATTGGAGTTAAATAAGCAGTCACCAGAGCACTTCTCTCTGTGATGGGCCTAGCACAGATAGAAGAAGAAACAACTGAGAGCTAGGTGGGGAAGCTCGTTGAATCCATTCAACATCTCCAAGCACGAATAACAGAACTGGAACTACAAGTCATGCCAAGCACTCCACAGGAAGTGCGAGATTAGAGAGAGGAAACTTCCAGGAGCACAGTCGAAAGAAACAAGGCATTGGCCTTATAATGCAAGCAACTCAACAGTCGAAGTGCGTAGACCTATGAGCGCCTTGCAGAGGATCCTGAACTAAGGAAATTGGAGTCACAACTCCAGGAGGCAAAGAAACAAGTAGAAGTAGTGCAAGAATAGTGGAAGCCACTATTAGCGGTCGAGAGGATGAAAAGGTCCTAGGAACAACGCACGGTTCAGCAACAGGTCTGTGCCATCCAGAGTAAAGTCATGGAAGTGAACCAGAGGCTCCAACCAGTGCAGGATGAAGCTTGCACACTTTTTGAAGAGATTGAGGGATAGGGTGCACAACTAGAACAAGTGGTCACCTC
>SNQJ01S0267179.1:0-11893 GCA_010110895.2 Picea sitchensis | reverse complement strand
GGCATTATCAAGAACAAAACGCAGAACTGATCTCAAGATTGCAAATTCCAAAGTTTCTTCATTCACATTCAAGGTTGTCATACTAGTCTATGCTTTAGAGTATTTATACAAGAGTTTTAAAACTAATAATGCTAATAAATCTCTTAAATATCATGATCAGATCCAAAAGATATTCTAGGAAGGTCGAATGCCCCCTTTAGATCCATAATATATGACCAAATCCCACAAAAATCCAAAACTGTCCATGATTTAAGGCTAAAATAGGGTATTTTCTGTTGAAGTGGCCATGTTTGACCAGCGTTGACCAGACACCTGGAAGGCTCAGATCTTGAAGCTGATAGCTCATCATCCATCCTTGTACATCAAGGATCATGACCCAAGTCTTAGATTTTGCCCAGGTGTCCTGCAAGTACACAAACCTAAGAGAAATTACGAGATTTAGTCAAATCCTATAATTTCTGATAAATTTTCAATTTTAATGCCAAAATTTAGAAAACTCAATTCTTAAGCTAAAGAATGATAAATATACCTTGCATAAGCTGTTTTATGGAAAATATGGAATGAAATGAAGGCAAAATGGATGCATATAGAGGCAAAAGTGTAGTTTATAGAGTAAAAATGAAGCATAAAAATGTACTCAACAGTCACATTAAGGTGGGGCCGACCTGTACCCTTTACATTACAATTAGGGTTATAGGCAGGTCTGACTCTTGTACAATATAGAAAAGGATCTGATACACCCACTAGTTCTCATCCACTAGGGGCACATCCATAGGGATGTCCATATCTCTAGCTCACTGCATTGCACAGAAGAACCAGATCTTCACATGTTCACATGTGTTCATCCATAGGCACGTCCACTCTACAGATCTTCTTTCCCACTGCCTCACACATGAGAATCATCTCGAGTTTCTCTTCAACTCTGTTGCTCAGAGGAGGATAACACATCATCTTCATTTTTGTTCTCATGACGATGCACCCAGCACTTTGGGGTTTCACACGTTCACCTTGTGCTCAGCCACAGGCACGTCTAACTCAACAGATCGTCTTTCCCACTGAATAATCATATGGAGTTCTTCTCAAATCTTTGAATGGAGGAGGTCATCTCTACGTTCCAGCTTTGTATCAGGTAGGAACCACATACCCTTCTTAGGGGCTTTCTCTCAGGTTTGTAAGCTGGAGAAAGACTCACATTGCTGCAATGATCCACATCTCACAGGTTTGTAAGCTGGAGAATGTCTCACATAGCTGCAATCATCAACACTCCCTCTCAGCTAGGGAGGCATTATTCGTCATGCCAAGTCTCACATGTATGTACTCTGAATTTTGTCTTGGCTGGAGTCATCAATACTCCCTCTCAACTAGAAAGGCATTCTTCACCAAATTATTTTGGTGAAGATGTCTGCAATCTGCTCATGTGTAGGAAGTTTCTCTACATCATATCTTTGATATAATAATATTTCATATTATCGGGAAACACTGAGTTCTCAAGGAGCTTGTGAAGCCATACTGCTTTGCACACTCAATGGTACATACTCTGCTTCTGTGGTATTAAAGGCCACAAAGTTTTTCGTTTCCTGTTGCATTAGGAAACCATGGCAAACTTCATGGTAGAACATCAACCGGATGTGTTTTTCTTGGTTCACTGTATTTTCTGCTCAATCTTGAATCAACATATCTTTCAAACTCAAGTTTACTCTGGAGGCATATTTCAGGCCATATCTGACTGTGCCTCATGTTTTGTTGTTGTCTAGTGAGTTTGTCTTCGTTGACTCATGAAATGACTAAGAACATTCACTGCATGTCATGAATCAAGTCTGGTGTTAACTAGATATATCAGTGATCCGATTTGGATCAGTCTCGTCTAAATCATCATCAAAATTCTCCTTTTAAATTTATCACGGTGGATTCTTCATTCTATCATACATGAACTTCTTTAGTATCTTTACTGTTTATTTTCCTTGATTAAGGAAAATCTCATTGGTCCTCTGGTGCAGACCCCACCCCAATTTTCGGGTCGAGATTCACTCACAGGATCGTTTCAAATCTCCCTTGAGCTGAAGTGGCTCTTTCAGATCCCTATCGGAACCTCATCATTCAATCCACAGGTCCTTCAACTTTCCCATGGCCTCCAACACAACCGCGACCCTTTTCCCGAAATGGAAATTCGATCTTCGGGACTCCGCGACTCCTGATGTCAAGTTTCCTTGACTCTTTGATTTCCCGACACCCGAAATGTTGATCTGCCGAAATGGTGAAATTCCACTTTTCCCCATGACTACACGCCTCTTTCAGAACTTCGGGGTTTCCAACGCCAAAATGCCCCGGTTCCTTGTCTTCGGGATTCCCGAAATCCCGAACTCTGGTATGTCGAAATCCTGAAATCTTGAGACCGCAGCCCCACTCAACAATACGTCATGTTTCGCGACTTCGGGAGTTTCAATATCAAGTTGCCCGACTCTTTGTCCTCGGGACTTCCGAAATCCTGAATCTCGGTATGCTGAAATCCAGTCCTGTCTCATGACTCGGCAATACTTCTCGCTATGATTTCAAAAATTCGCGTTGCGAATCCCGACGCAACAATTCCTTGCCCTCGCGTACTCCCAGTATCCGAAGTGTCGAAGTACCGAAATCCCGGAACTTTGGTCCTCCTTCTCCTCCTGAGAAAGATCAACGACTCAAAGCCTCCCTTGATCCAACGTCTCAGATCCTTTTCAGGATTCTATGGGTCAAGAGTTCCGAACTCTTACCCCTGCATTTTTCCATAGCCGAAATACCGAAATTCCCTTCTGGGAATTTCCCTGAAACCTCACCTGTATGCACCTTTTTGGGACTTCAAGATTCGCAATTCCGCGAATCCTCCGCGACCAAACCTTGATCTTTCAACTTCCTGATTTCCGAAATCCCGATGGGTTCGGATCTCTTCCACATGTCCTCTGAAGTGGACGGTCACGATGCTTTCGCTCTTTCGCATACTGGGAGTTTGAAACTCTCAGTACCAAAATCTCTGCCTCCTCTACCTTCCGAACTCTGAATCGCCGAAATGCCGAAGTTATGCTCCAAAGGCAAGTCACGTTTCGCAACTTCGGGGTTTTCACCATGAAGTGCCCCGGTCTCTTGTCATCAGAATTCCTGAAATACTGAACCCCGAATCTCCGAAATGTCGAAATATGATGGCTCCTCTCCTTTGCATATGAGGATTAAACCTCGTGCATCTCCTCCTAGATCTGATGGATATCTACTATCCGTGAAAGATCTGACGGCCCAGATCTATTCTTCTTATGTGCTCTCCTCCTGCTGCTTCCTGGACGTGAAACTTCAACGGTCCAGATCTTGTCCTTGGCCTGATCCGACGTCAATTGTGCTCTCCCTTGTGAGCCTCTGTTTCTTCCCGATCCTTAGAAGAATTTGAACTTACCAAAGGTCTCGGCCTTTGTCTCTGCTACTAAGATTGTACTCACAGCTTCTGTCTGCATATTTGAAAACGCTTTCCCTCCTGAGCTTCCTCGAACTTAGACCTTTCAAAGGGTCTTCCTTTCGACCTCTGTGCTGATTTGCAGAGTCTCTGCACACAAAGGTTCTATATCTTCTGAGCTTCTTTGTTACTCAGACTTCTATGGGATTAACCCTTTTTCCTTCTCCCTCAGATGAAGAATATGATGCCTTCCTGGCAGTCTCTTGCTCAAGCAACTCCTTGTTGAGCCTCCAGGGTGTTCAACAACCCAGTGAAGGTCATGTTCCTTGGACACTTCTTGCCATTCCAAAACTCAAAAGAGTCCTTTCTGTGCACTCCTGCACCAACTCAATGCCCTCCTGGCAAATTCCCCTAGAGTCTTCAGTAACTTTGTCTTCTCACTGAACTCAAGATAGAGTTCTTCTCATGTGCACTCTATGCACTTGCTCAAATGTCCTCCATGGCAGAGATCTACAAAACCTGCAATGGTTCTGTCTTCCTCTCTAAACTCAACCAGACTCCTCCTGTGCACTATTTGCACTTTCTCAATGCCCTCCTGGAAGAGCTTCCATAGAATCCTTTAGTGATTATGTCCTCTCTCTGTGCTTTCTATGCACCTGCTCAAATTCCCTCCTTCCAGAGCTCTCACAGAATTCCTCAGAATTTCTATCTGTCATGTGTTCTCTTCTGCACAGTCCTACCTCCAAGGTGTTCAGCAACCTTGAGGATTCTCCCCTGAGTCTAAGACTTCGGCTAGTGCACCCTCCTGGTGCATCTTTGTCCAAATTCCGCAGAATTGGAAGTGCCCTCTATGCACTAGCTTTCAGAACCCGCAGTGTTATGTCACGCCCTCTTGGCATGAAGCCTCAAAGATCCCCAAACCTGAAATCAAAGAACCCACAAATAGAAGAACCTATCTGTCCCTGCAAATGCATACTAACACACATCTACAACATAAATGAACACACATAAATACATTCATGCAACCACAAAATGACATGCAGGAAAAACTACTCCTTGTATTAACATGAAATGCCTCCTTTACAATGTGTTTGAGCTCATAATTTGATAGAGTCTGCGCTCTTATTTCCTCTCTACTCAATCCTTCTTCAAAAATAAGATCCAAGATCTTTTACATGAGGGGGCTCTTCGAGCTCTTCCCTCCAAGCTACTTACCATATTCAATTACATTGAATTCATAATTAAATGACTGTCTAGTCTAGATTGGATCTAGATCCCAACCTTACAACCATTAAAGCCTATCTACATCTAAAGCCTGTGTATAGGCCCGGCCTTTGGCTCTAACAGCCTTACAAATATTAAATTCCCTTAATTCAAATTCAAAATATGAGAGGCTTGGCGCCTCTCTTCCTTGAATGCGCTAAGTGGGCTGGCTAGCCGGCGCATGGTTGGCTTGGGAGCGATGCTCCTGCATCATACTCCTCTGCTGTGAAAATTCATGAGCTCCTGCTCATGAGCTCTCCACCCTGGCTGTTGAAATCCTCCTGGATCCCAAACAACTCTTTGGAGTTGTCTCTCTGCTCCTCTGTGATGTTGTTGCTTCTTCCACTGCTCTGTTGTTGCTGTTGTTGTCTCCCTTTTGCTCAGATTCCCTTTGCTGGCAGCCTCTGCTGATCTGACCATCAGCTTTCGGATCTTCTCAATCTCCTCGTCCAACTGCTCTAGTGGTTGTCTCTGTTCATGCAGTCTCCTCTGCTAAAATTTCTTTCTGCAAATGGGCAGATCATCATGATCTCCCATGCTGTCTTTTTCATCTCATGTGGCCTCAACTTGCCACTCTGCTGCAGAATTCAGCTCTGCAGTCTTATCCTCTTGGTTGATTTGTTGTTCAGCTCCTTCTTTTGACAGTGTTGTTGCTGCCATTTCTCCTACTGGTGTATCTCCAGCTTCTTCTAGCTGCTCCTCAGCTCGAAATTTCCCTTCATCTACTTCCAACCTGATCTGTTGGATCTGCATGCCCTGAACCTTCACCCTTCTTTCCAGGGCTTCAAACTCTTGATACAGCTCAGCAAAATGTATGTTGTCTACTTCCTCTTCTTTTTCTCCTGCTACAAGCTTCAACGCTGCAGTCATCTCCTTTTCAGCTTCCTGGCCGAAAATTTTGACCCATTCCTCGGAATGCTCTTCTTCTTCCTCTGCTTGGGAAAACATCAATGTCTGCTCCAATGCTCTGATAGTCACAGCTGGCTGTCATTCTATTGTTGTATCAGCAACACACGCTCTCACCTTAACTGGGCTATGTGGCAGGAATATTTCAATTCCTCCAATGGTCAGAATTCTCTTCTGATCCTCCTGCTGGATGGTGCAATTTTTTAACTTGTCATCATCTTCATTCACATGGCCTGTAAAACCACCGTTATCTTCACTTGTCAACACTCCTTGCTGATTTGAACTCACTCTTGAGTTCATGAGACTCTCACATGGCCTCATTTTCTCTCCCTTGCCCACCTGGCAATATGGGATTCCTGCCCTGCCCTCCTGGCAGACTATGAGATCCTTGGATCCCATCTCATTGCCCATATGGAAATCTGTATTTCCCTCCCAGCACACATGGCAATCTCTGAGATCTTCAATCGATCTCTGTTCATCCTGAATGTCACTGAGATTTCTCCCAGCCTCTAGCTCACATACATGAACCATCTCATCTTCATCATTCCTAAGGCTTTCAGCATGCCTCAGCTATCCTCTTATCAACCTTCAATGTCTTTTGGCCACCAATTCCTTGACTGGCCACTTTGCTTTTGTCTTCATGGGCCATTCATATACCCATCTTGACCTAGCATTTTGTCGCATCTGTAATACCAAAATTTCCATCCTCGCTCTGATATCGGCGAGTTCTTTGTCTCTCGCAGCGTTTTCCTGCTGCTGCTGGTTCTTCTTTCCACCGCGTCCATGGCCTTCAGTAGTCATCTTGCTACCTTCTGTCTGCCTTCCTAGCAAACCTGCTATTGTCACTCTACAATCCTGAGTGCTTCCAGACTCTCTTCTATAGTCCTCCTCACTGCCTTCCTTGACCGATGCCTACCTGCAAACAATCACCACAGAGTTTCTAGCACTCTGTCTTCCTTTGATACCATCTTGTGCATATCAGAGTACTTCTTTCTCCTCTCGCTTCCTCTGCCTGAAATATACAAACAGAGTCAAGCTCTGATACCACTTGGTGCAAACCCCACCCAGATTTTCGGGCTGAGATCCACTCACAGGATCATTTCAAATCTCCCTTGAGTCGAAGCGGCTCTTTCATATCCCTATTGGAACCTCATCATTCGATCCACAGGTCCTTCAACTTTCCCACGGCCTCCAACACAACCGCAACCCTTTTCCCGAAATGGAAATTTGGTCTTCGGGACTCCGCGAGTCCTGATGTCAAGTTTCCTTGACTCTTTGATTTCCCAACACCTGAAATGTTGATCTGCCGAAATGGAGAAATTCCACTTTTACCCGTGACTACACGCCTCTTTCGGAACTTCAGGGTTTCCAACGCTGAAATGCCCTGATTCCTTGTCTTCGGGATTCCCGAAATCTCGAAACCCGGTATGCCGAAATCCTGAAATCTTGAGACCACAGCCCCACTCAACAATACGTCGTGTTTCGCGACTTCGGGAGTTTCGATATCAAATTGCCTGACTCTTTGTCCTCGGGACTTCTGAAATCCTGAATCCTGGTATGCCGAAATCTGGTCCTGTCTCATGACCCGGCAATACTTCTCGCTATGATTTCGAGAATTCGTGTTGTGAATCCCGGCGCAACAATTCCTTGCCCTCACGTGCTCCTGGTATCCGAAGTGTCGAAATCTCGAACCTTCGATCCTCCTTCTCCTCCTGAGCAAGATCAACGGCTCAAAGCCTCCCTTGATCCAACGGCTCAGATCCTTTTCAGGATTCTATGGGTCAAGATTTCCGAACTCTTACCCCTGCATCTTCCGGAAGCCGAAATATTGAAATGCCTTTACGGGAATTTCCCCGAAACCTCACATGTATGCACCTTTTCGGGACTTCGGGATTCGCAATTCCACGAATCCTCTGCAACCAAACCTTGATCTTTCAACTTCCCGGTATCCGAAATCCCGATGGGTTCGGATCTCTTCCACGTGTCCTCTGAAGTGGATGGTCACGATGCTTTCGTTGTTTTGCGTACCGGGAGTTTGAAACTCTCGATACCAAAATCTCTGCCTCCTCTACCTTTCGAACTCCGAATAGCTAAAATGTCGAAGTTATGCTCCAAAGGCAAGTCGCGTTTCACGACTTCGGGGTTTTCACCGTGAAGTGCCCCGGTCTCTTTTCATCGGGATTCCCGAAATGTCGAACCCAGAATCTCCGAAATGCCAAAATATGATGGCTCCTCTCCTTTGCATATGAGGATTAAACCTCGTGCAACTCCTCCTGGATCCAATGGCTATCGGCTATCCGTGCAAGATCTGACGGCCCAGATCTATTCTTCCTATGTGCTCTCCTCCTGCTGCTTCCTGGACGTGAAACTTCAACGGTCCAGATCTTGTCCTTGGCCTAATCCGACGACAATTGTGCTCTCCCTTGTGAGCCTCTGTTTCTTCCCGATCCTTGGAAGAATTTGAACTTACCAAAGGTCTTGGCCTTTGTCTCTGCTACGAAGCCTATACTCAACTTATGTCTGCGTCTTTGAAAACGCATTCCCTCCTGAGCTTCCTCGAACTCAGACCTTTCAAAGGGTCTTCCTTTCGACCTCTGCGTTGATTTGCAGAGTCTCTGCACACAAAGGTGTTATCTCTTCTGAGATTCTCTGTTACTCAGACTTCTAGGGGATTAACCCTTTTTCCTTCTCCCTCAGATGAAGAATATGATGCCTTCTTGGCAGTCTCTTGCTCAAGCAACTCCTTGCTGAGCGTGCAGGGTGTTTAGCAACCCTGTGAAGGTCCTGTTCCTTGGACACTTCTTGTCGTTCCAGAACTCAAAAGAGTCATTTCTGTGCACTCCTGCACCAACTTAATGCCCTCCTGGCAGAGTCCCCCAGAGTCTTCAGTAACTCTGTCTTCTCACTGAACTCAAGATAGAGTTCTTCTCCTGTGCACTCTATGCACTTGCTCAAATGTCCTCCATGGCAGAGCTCTACAAAACCTGTAGTGGTTATGTCTTCCTCTCTAAACTCAACCAGAGTCCTCCTGTGCACTATATGCACTTTCTCAATGCCCTCCTCGCAGAGCTTCCACAGAATCCTTCAGTGATTTTTTCTTCTCTCTGTGCTTTCTATGCACCTTCTCAAATGCCCTCCTGGCAGAGCTCTCACAGAATTCCTCGGAATTTATGTCTATTCGGTGCTCTATTTTACACAGTCCTACCTCCACGGTGTTCAGCAACCTTGAGGATTCTCCCCTGAGTCTAAGACTTCAGCTGGTGCACCCTCCTGGCACATCTTTGTCCAAATTCCGCGGAATTGGAAGTGCGCTCTATGCACTAGCTTTCAGAACCCACAGTGTTCTGTCACGCCCTCTTGGCATGAATCCTCAAAGATCCCCAAACCTGAAATCAAAGAACCCACAGATCGCAGAACCTATATGTCCCTACAAATGCATACTAACACACATCTACAGCATAAATGAACACACATAAAGACATTCATGCAACCAAAGAATGACATGCAAGAAAAACTGCTCCTTGTATTAACATGAAATGCCTCCTTTACAATGTGTTTGAGCTCAGACTTTGACAGAGTCTCGGCTCTTCTCTCCTCTCTACTCAATCCTTCTTCAAAAATAAGATCCAAGATCTTTTACATGAGGGGGCTCTTCGAGCTCTTCCCTCCAAGCTACCTACCCTATTCAATTACATTGAATTCATAATTAAATGATTGTCTAGTCCAGATTGGATCTAGATCCCAGCCTTACAACCATTAAAGGTTATCTACATCTAAAGATTGAGTATAGGCACGGCCTTTTGGATCTAACAGCCTTACAAATATTAAATGCCCTTAATTCAAATTCAAAATATGAGAAGGTTAGCGCCTCTCTTCCTTGAATGCGCTGAGTGGGTTGGTTGGCTAGTGCATGGTTGGCTTGGGAGCGATGCTCCTGCATCATCCTCTATCATACTTCTTGTCTCAAGGAGTAGTGTATCATACTCAGATTCTTTATCTTGAATTATGAAGTCAAGGATTACTTGTATCCAACAATAAGGTTTTATGAATGAGTTATCAGAATTAGGCTCTTGTCACCAACACTGTAATAATATAGGTTTGGATCAACAATACTCTTGTTGAAATCCAAACTCATCAAGAATCTATCTATCTGATATAGTTTCCAACTCATGGATGGTAGTACGAATGGAAGTGTATCAGGTTTACTGGATCAAGTGTCTCATCATAGAAAACTCCCTATGTTTGTGAGAAACATTTGGCTATAGATCTTGTTTTGTATTTCTAAACACTTCCATCAGCTGCATGTTTGATCTTATAGATCAACTTGGAAGTTACTACAGACTTCCCTTCTGGTTTTTGAATAATATCTTATGCATCATTCTTTCAATATATTCTGGTATTCTTCTTGTTATGGCATCTTGCCATACCTATTCTCTTGTGACTTCTCTAAGACGAGGCTCAACATCAATAAGGTGTCTCATAACTGAAGGATAGCTTTGAAGATCTCTTTTACTTTCTTGGGATGTCCCTTGAGAGGCTTGTATGTTTCTTTGCTTCTTGCAGAGTGAGTCTAGGTAGGCCTTTTATGCCCTACTGTGATATCTTTGACCATATCAACTGAAGAAACTGGATCAACTGGAATAATGTATGTCTTCCAATGAACTGTTGAAGGGGGAGAAGGTATTGTTTCACTGTCAATCTTCATTTGAGATTCTCTGGGTTTGTTTGAATGGATATCTCTTCTTTTTAAAGACAACATCTATGATTGTCTCATATAATAATTAATCAATATGGTTTGGACTCCTGTACCAGGGATAATGGTCCAAGTCTTTGAGGGTTCCCATACTAGGGATTTATTAAAAAAATGCAATCAACTATAAAATTTGAATTGAATTGGTTTACCTGGTTTGTAGTCATGCTTTAGTTTTAGAGGAAGTACTTATCCTCTCTCTTTTCTTCATTATTTTGAGGTGGGTCTGGATCAATGTCAGCAATGGAAGCATATTGTCTTCCCTTCTTCCTAGTTCGACAGTTTCTTACATAGTGTCCATAACTATCACATATGAAGCACTAAATTTTTGAAGCATCTCTTCTTTGATAACCGGTATTTGATGAAGACTTTTCAGCTTTAAATGTTTTCCTAAAATTTCTTTTGAATTTTCCTCCCTTCTTTGTATGAAGTGCAAGAGCATGATTTTCTTTTGAGGAATCTACCATTCCTCTATTTCTAAGTCTAAGTTCTTCTTGAGTACAATCTGTCCATAGATGATCAAAGTTTGGTAGAGATTCTCTTCCACTAATACTCTGAATGAAAGGCTCCCATGATTTTGGAAGATTCTGGAGAGTGGTTAAGAGAAGTTCTCTATCAAACATGATTTCCCCGATGGTCTCTAGTTTTTCTTTAATCTCTGATAGATTCATAAAGAAGATGGCAATTGTTTCACCCTTCGTCATCTTGGTACTTTGAAGTTGGCTCTTTAAGGTAAGAGCTCTGAGGGTGTTGTTACTTTCAAACATTCCTTTTAAATATTCATACATATCATAGGTTGTCTTCAAGTTGGAAATACAAGGCAAGAGGTGATCTCTTACTGAGTAGATGATTAAATTTATTGCTTTGATATCTTCTTCATTTCTTATCTTCTTCTCTATATCTGTAGTTGTGGTTGGTATGGTTTTAGTTGCCACATCCAAGAGGTCATCTTCTTCAAGAGTGACTTGAAGTCTTGATTTCCAGGAGCTGAAGTTGCTTGCTCCATCAAGCCTATCTTCTATTAAGACTCTATTCTTCATTTGATTGGTTTCTTCAAACTCTCGCCAATTGGATTTTGAAAACCTAATGATTAGGTTGAATTTGTAACCTTGTATTATGTTGGACTTATGACTGCCAATAATCAACTTGATAGTGTCACAGAGATGCTTGTTGATTCAGGAGAAACGTTTCTTCAGAAATCTAGAATTAATATTCTACAGGAAATTTTGGCACCTTAGAAACCCTAGGGCCAAAAATCAAAATTTCTCAGAATTTCACTTTCAAATCTTCTGGAGATGCGCTAGAGGAGGTTGTACTCTTCTATGCCAAAAGTGGCCCCAGTGTCCAAGTATTAAGGGTTGAATCACCACTGAAAGGAAGGTCGTGCGAAATTTTCTGGAAACCCTAGAAAGGTCGTACGGTTCTGCAAAAGGTGAGATGAGACTTGGTGGATGCTTGTGCAATGGGTTATTTCAAGACCTAAGCTCTGATACCATGTTTATTTTTCAATAAGCTAGGTTAATCATGTAGTTCATTCCATTTTAGCATTTAACCATAAC
>SNQJ01S0267177.1:0-11893 GCA_010110895.2 Picea sitchensis | reverse complement strand
ATAGTGAATAAGCTTGGCTAAACTATTTAATCTTAGCCAAGCGATCTAGGTTAGTTAGTGAATAAATCTGGCCAGACTGTCTAATCTTGGTTAGGTAGCCCCAGGATAGAGTAAGTTCTTAGCCCAACAATTTAATATGGGCTAATTGTAATAGGAAGTTAGGTTAGAACTTAGGGTAGTTTGCTTGATTTAAATAAAACCATCTCAATGATCAATGTTGGACCATGTTTTGGATGCTCAAAGAGTTGTTTGCCTAAGCCCTTGGTGATGTAAAGATGTAAAGGCTTGGGAAAAACCCATGATATGCTCTTATCCTAAGTTTTTCAGGGTACATAAACTTCTGCGCCCACATTTATGCACCGCTCATGTATCAACAGCCCAAATGATCGCGCCTAGATCTACGGTGGACAAGTCTTTTCGGACCCCCCCGACCATTCTACCTTTAACAGAGGGGGGGTCCAAAACCACTGTTAATGCATGCACACATTTGGACGGCCCAAGTTTCAGTGCTTAGATCTACGGTCTGTATTGGATTATGTACCCTCCCGTCCATTCTGCATTTAATGGGGGGGGTCCAGAATGTGTGTTAAAGAGCACGCATAGATCTGCAGTCAAAAGGAAAGTGCAGAGATCGATGGCCCAAGGTAGTTTTCAGACCCCCTCGACTGATCTACCTTTAACAGTGGGAGGGGTTCCATAATGGAATCTTACTCTGGTGGGCCCCCTATCAATACGTGGCATAAATCTACTATTCTTGAGTCCCACCACCTCCTATTGTCTGACATACCTCGTCACCTCGTGACGTCATCATCCACCTTTCCAAAAGAGTCACATCCCATAACTCTGTCAGTCCTTCTCCCTTATTTACTCATGGCAAGTCCCCTCACCATGATTTTTTCCCCCAATCGATAACTGCCACATCACCCATCCGTATCCCTTAGTCGTCGTCACCTGCCATCTCACATTCTAAACGACCCGTTGGCCATTTATTACTGGATAACTTATCCGTTAACTAGTTCACTTGTCCCCCGTGCCCAATGGATACCCATTTACTCAAAATTACCCTCACTCTTCATTCCTTCACCATTTACCCACTCATCGCACCAGAGAATTTACCTCGTTTTCTTCTCTGTTACAGTCAGTCACCCCCATCTACAGTCATCCCTGCTAACATTGTTTTATTTGCAGATATTGATTACAGTAATGGAGCAAAAATCAAAACGAACAGAAGGAGAGGAGAATATGTTTCTCCCGCCTCCTGTTGATCTCGACAGGATTCCACTAGCCGACAAAGATTACTTAATCGTAGACACTAAGTGCGATTTCGACTTCGCAGACCTTCAATCATGGCTTAAGAAGTCTTCCAGGACCAGAGTGACGAAATTGGACTCTGGGAGTCCAACCTACCCCTGTACCTCTTCCCCCAGATTCACCATTTCCTAGAGTTCACCCTCAAGTGCCAAGCCCACTATATTCCCGAGCAAAGAGCCATCATATCCTCCTTCGGGGAAGTTCTTTTCCTCATCACGCCAGAAACCATCGACCAAATGATGCAAATATCCCAAGCCAACTCCACATCACCTTTTAACCTTGAAATCCTTACAGAGTTATACCAGAAGATGAATTTTCCTCAAAGAGCTCAAATATTTGATCTTTTTCTTCCACAATCCGCTCAACTCCCCGCTACAAATCCCCCTTATCCTTCCTCCATGTTCTCAACAAAAGGAAACTAGGTTATCACATCCCTATGTGCCTTGTTGGGTTATTATTGGGATCAGTGGGTAGATGAACCCATTCTGGTATTTTTGTCTATTTTCTCCACCGATGAGAAGCCTACTACACAGTTCGACTTCAACACGTTCCTGGCGAACAATATTCAAGAGCAATTTGTCAATTTTGCCACAGAAGGCATGTTCCAGTATTCTTCAATATTGGCATACATGTTCGTATTCTTCCAAGCGGACAAATTTGTTTTTTCTATACAGAAGATGGACGGAGATGGCAGACCCCAGGCAGTAATCGCATGGACTTCCCTGCTCAAACATAACTCCACAGAATTCAACTTCAAGCAGCTCATCAATAAATTCTACCACCTAGTAGTGAGTATGCTTAGCGACAAATCCAAACCCAGGATTAATGATGAAGTTCAAAGGATCCTACATCTCTCGGATCATAAAAAGACTGGTGATTGGTACCCGTAGCAATATCACACTGAGATCAGAGTCTATGGGTGTGAGTTGGCCCCATATAAACTGCCCAAATACTTACCTGTCAGAATTTTTTCTCTGGAATACATAAGGGAGATGATAAACCCAGATGATATTCACTTTGTTTCTTTAAAGAAAAAGCAACAGCTCAGAATCAAGAGGCAGATTGGGTCTTTCATCTGCAACAATCGAGGCATCAGGGAGGAAGCAGGCAGGCTGCTGAAGGAGATGAAATTCTTTATGAATTTCACATGGCACTATGATCCATGCGGGATCATTTCAGAGATGAGGATAAAAAACAAGAATGTCTCATATGTCTACGAATCTAGGCCTGAGGTAGAGAAATTTGCAAACCAGACAGGATGGGAACCAAACACTTTGGTTGAAACAAAACAACAGGACCCCCCGGTCACTATATCACAGACAACCACCCCACAGGCTCCGAAGGAGAAAAGGCCTAGGTAGGATCTGTCACCTCCTGTCACTGAAGTGTCATTAGAAGAATTCTGATTGCATACCAAGAGGCCAAAAACCAATCTGGGTCCTGACTCGACTGGAGAAAAGGAAATTCCATCCACTACAGTGACAGAGGTTGAGATGTCGCTCCTCAAAACAATTAGTAATCAGATTATAACCATTATGTTACCAAAGAAGACTACAGATACTCCACCAATCAACCAGCCAGGCAAGACAAGACCAAAGCTGAGTATCTTTGAGAAGTATGTCTTGATCAAGAAAAATAATCAAACTCTGACCAACAACACATACGCCCAATTCTGGAAGCAGACGTCGATAGCACAACACAAACTGCCATGAACATTCGACACAGAGAAGGGTAGAATGCACATGGCATTTCTCCAAGAACAGGTGCCAAACCCTAAGGTAATCACTGATTACAAGACGACAACCTTTGAATTCCAGACTAAACACGTGCATCCTGCCGATCAAATGGATTTGCACAGGCATACGGGAGAAATGGTTTTCTCCACGCTGGCACATGCTTCCACTACTGCCTCCAGGTTACAAGTGTCTCTTAACAACGTCCAGACATAGTTGAAGCTAGAGAAAATATCATCCTTTGCCAAGGATAACAGGATCAAGACGCTGGACGAACTGGTCCTCAAGATCAGGTATGATCCCTCGAATGTGAAAGTAGTCGAGGAGATGATCAAGAAGAAAAACACAGACATAGCATATTTGAGGAGGCAATTGAGGCCGCCACCAATAGTAGACTCACAGGTAAAGGAAATAGCAGAGACAGAAGGAGAAAAAGATGAGATGCTTAAATTAATCATGGAGCAGAATGCACAACTAAAGGAAATGGAAGCTGAGATGGAGAAGCTAGTGAAAGAGAAAGAACAATTCAAACCCATGGAAGTCATTCCATTGAGTGTGTAGTTCCACTCTCAAGAGTGAGCACAACATCACTAGCAGAAGTCCCATCGGCAAATCCACTGACATCTCTGGAAAATATGGTTGAATTGGCCAAATCTATGGAAGAGATGAACCTACAGGAGATAGAGATTAGCAGGCTCAAAAAGGAGATTGAGAACCTTTAGGAACTCAAATCTTCTTATCAAACCAGTTTCTCTAAGGAAAAAAATGTGTTAGACCAGCTCAAACAAGAGTTGCAGCAGCTTCAGAAGCAAACAGTGGTAAGTAAAACACTAGCTGAAGTCAAAGAAAGTGTCTGGACATACATCACCAAGTCTATGAACGAAATATGGCCAATGATACAGATTATGTTTGAGAAAAATGAATTGGTGTAGAGAAGTAAACAAGCCATCGAGAAGATCAGATCAGAACTGGGAGAGATGCCCACACAGGCTAATGAAATCATCAAATTCCTAAATTCTGAAACCAGAGAGGAGTTGGAAGAGCTGAGAATTGAGGATAGAACAGAGACCATCCTTGAGGTCAAGAGAGTCTTGACAAAGAGAGGACTGATGCTACAACTGGAAGAAAAGGTTCATGCCATGGACCAAGGGGTACAAAGGTTTTTCAGCAAGATTGAGGCTCTACAGAAGAAAGGTCTTCTTGGTCTGAAGGTGATAAACAACAAACTGATGACACTCCCAGACTACAAAAAGAGACTGGCCGATGTGGCTAAGGATAGTTCAAAGTTTTCAGGAATTCAAGGCAGCATCACTACCAAGGCATTCCTAGATGCACTTCAGTTGGACATCAACATTTAGCATGAGATCCGGTACATCTTCATCACCAAGCCTACTTTTGCCAAGTACATAGAAATGGATGAAGTCTACCGAAGGTTACTCAAAGTCAGCATTCCCTATCATCTTCGATGGGAAGAGCTTTGTGACCTGATCGAGTAGTAGATGAGTTTTCCCAGCCCAGTCAGCTATCCAGTTATATGAGGTCATGCAGAGGCCTCGCCAATGGCTCACGCAGAAAACAACATGCAGTTGCGACACATCATCAAACAGTTCCTAGATTTCTGTAATTTGTTAAGTTAGTTAGGCTAAAAATAGATTTACCACGTCCTGCTCTTTAATGACAGGATTGTTTGTAATTTTGGGTTATAAATACTTCACTTTTTGAAGTATTGAGGGTTGATATTTATGCCCTGCGAGCTATCAGACTGTAATATTTTTCAAGAGATCTTCCATTAATACAAAGAGGCATTTTTACAGGATTCTTGTGTGTATTCACTGGTGATGTTTTTCTTTCTAAGTTTAATGTTATTCTCGCTTAATTATCACACTGTTTTCTAAATCTAATCCTTGAAAGTAATGAATGTTGCAGGATTTATCTTTGTATACCCTGTTTCTCACTTTGAAATATTTTGGTGTTTCATCTTCTGATTTTATGATAAAGAAATTCTTAACTGCTTCTTTGTTGTAATTGACATCCTCACCTTTTCTACTATTTCCTCATTTATGTTGCTAAAAGAATCCAACGATTACATTATCTCGCCCTGTGAAAAGTTTCTTTGCTTTCTAGTTTAGATTTTATTTCATGATACAGACCCCATAGCCCAATGGATGTGTAAACTCTCTCAACCAACCCAACGAAAACTACAACAAAAAAAACCAACATATTTTGTTTACCTAGCCTAATATTTTAAATTTGAAACATATCTGAATCGTACAGAGAGATCCCTCTCTGAAGTTGGTAGGGCTAGAGCCCAACTTCGAAGTGTTTGGATAAAGTTACCTCCCATAGATTTCTTCTTTCCTGACAACCTCTAGGAAATTTACAGGGCGCTAACATAGTGGTGACTCCACTGGGGAATAGAACTGAACAAATTTTTAACCTCACATCTTCTTTTCCCTAGAAGAAAAGTTTGCTTTTGAAATATTCCAAATCTGAGAAAGAAGTAATGTTTAGAGGTTGTTGAAAACTTGCATATATTATTTTCAGACTTGTAAAACTAAAATGTATATATATATAAATAAAAAAGAAATATGGCTCCCAAAATAGCTTATACTCGATCTCACCTAGACCCAGAACCTGTGATAGCAACAGATAATCCAGAATAGTTTCTCAGGAAAAAGACCATTGCTGAAGGTTCAGTAAGTCATAATCCCCTTCAGAAGTCCCCTTCCCTTCCAGAGGAGCTTTTTTCTCTTCGGGATCTTGACTTTGACATCCTTTTCGAACAAAGCCTGTTTAGAACAAAATCCAATAACTTTGTAACTGAAATCGTTCTGGACCCAACCGTCTTGCAACCCCAGACTCCTAAAGTTCTATCTCCCACTACTAAACCTCAAACCACTCACTCTGTTCCAGCTAGCCCCTCCTCGTCCTCGTCTTCTTTCACCACTCCATCTATCATCTAGGTTATTGTCCCGCCCCCTCCGCCTATCATGGCAGCTAGATATGCTCCTTTGGTGTTGGTTGCACCTCTCCATGCTATGCCCTAGGACTATCAAACAAGACTTCCATAGTTCTATGGAATAGGACCCTTGAGAACACAACAACACGTTGATAAAATGAATGATTATTTTGACCTGCAGGAAGTAGACGAGGCTGACGTTCAAATGAGATTGTTTGCCCAAAGTTAAGAAATGAGATACGTTAAGAAATGGTATAAAGGTTTACGTGTTGCCTCAATTCTCAACCTTACCTCATTTCAAATAATTTTTCTAGATAGATGGGAGGTAAAGAAAAACCCTCTCCAAATCCTGTTAGAATACGAAAACATCAGAAGAAATCAAGGTGTTACAGTACAAGATTACTACACCCATTTTAATAACCTGTACAATGCAATTCCAGCCGATATTAAACCTCCACAAGGTTTAGCATTGATAAAATTCCCTGATGGTTTTGACATCGATATGTCATACCAGTTAAGGGAAAGAAACTCCACCACCCTGGAGGACATGCAGAAAAGTGCAATAAGTGTGGAGGCCAACTTGTTGGCAAAAAGGGCACGACAGAGGACAGAGAGGAGAGTCACAATCAAAGAGGAACCTTCCACATCGACTTCTGATTCCAAATTGGATTCCTTGGCCAGAGCAATGGAAAGAATGATGGAAAGACTTATTGTATCTGAAAGAAACCCTCCTAGAGAAAACCCACCAGCTCCTCAAATTCGAAATCCTAACTTCAGAAGAAACCTTCCTCAAATCAGGTAGAGAGATCCTAGGGATCAAAGGGAACATAGAGGTCCTAATCAACAGATCAGAACTTCCCTACAAGAAAATTATGCCGATGAAGGAGAGGAAGTAATTGAAAAACTGGAGGATACTCACATAAACCTCATGGGCATTCACGATAACGAAGCTATTTTCCTTACCCATGAAGAGCAAGAAATTTTTCTTCTCAATCAAACAAATTTAAGTGAAGAAACTGAAGACACCGAACAACAGGCATTTGAAAATGCTATTTTGGAGGTACACCGGCAATACAATCTGCGAAGTAAAAAGACAAATGGAAGTTCTCCAAAAAATGTGACCGAAACAAAGAAGACAATCGAAACCCAAAAAGCCCCTGAGCCTGCTGCCAAGAAGAGCCTTGAGAAGGGTAATGCTGAAGTTCCAGCAAAAAGAAACCTTACCATTCTGAAAAGATCATCACAGTCCGAGGTTTCATCAATTAACCCACCAAATACTTCTGGCCAGAAGATTGTGGTGGACAAATCAGAATTGCTAACCCAAAGAAGAGCACCTACACCTTTCAGCCTCGAAGGGGAATTAGCCAAAGTAAAAATTCCCATTCCCTTTTTCGAGTTGTTGAGCAAAGATGCTTACCGTTCACGGGTGATTAAAGCGTTGACCATTGAACCTGATATAGGTACAAAGGCCTTAACTGTTGGATCAACGAATCATTCAGATACTGTGAACCTTATAGATGATCAACCTGAACTCATGTTCAGACCTGAAGTGGATGGTCAGACCGACAATGGTGCTGTTGCTCCTTTTTACATTAGCCTTAATATACACGACCTGATTTTGCATAATGCTATGTTAGATTTGGGTGCTTCCCATAATCTGATGCCTAAAGCAATGATGGAAAAACTGAGACTTGAAGTTACCAGACCTTACACGGACTTACACTCATTTGACTCCAGTAAAGTTAGATGTATCGGCTTGATCAAAGATCTGTGTATCACCCTGTTCCAGATTCCTGCGAAAATCATGGTCATGGATGTTGTGGTTGCAGATATTCCCCCAAAGTATGGTATGTTTTTGTCCCGTTCTTGGGGGGCCAAGTCAAAAGGTACTTTGCAGTTGGATATGTCATATGCCACTGTCCTAGTTTTTGGTCAACATAGAAGACTACACAGAGAAACACTGATGAAGTACATGGTTAGCAGCCAAGAAAAACCACATAACTATCCTCTGTACTCTACACATTATAACCTAGACTCCTTCATCCTATACAACAATGGCGATATGGGAGAACAAATCATTCAGATGGAAGAAGATACATCTGGTCTGGACGAAGGCCAAAAAATCGTTGAGGTAGAAAGAAAGAAAAATGTGATAGCTGAAGAATTGCCAGCGTTTTTTTGGAGCATGGACTTTGATGGAGCTGTAAGCAAAGAAGGAGCTGGAGCAGGAGTTTGGTTGCACAATAACAGATCCAGGTATTGGGAAAACCATTCTTACAAATTAAATTTTCAATGCACTAACAATATTTCCGAGTATGAAGCCTTGATGCTCGGTCTGAAACTTCTAAAGAATGTTGGTGCCAAACAAATTATGGTAAGAGGTGATTCTAAATTAATAATCAAGAAAATTAAAGGTGAGTATGTAGCAAAACATCCCCATCTTAGAGCTTATAGGAATGTTGTTCTGGATGCCCTTAAATGTTTCACTGAAGTTGATTTGTAGGTGATGCCTAGGGGATAGAATATTTTGGCAGACGGGTTAGCTACGTCAGCAGCCACATGCAATATACCTTTTCGATCCACTTGCCCATACACAGTGGAGGTGAAATGCAGACCAACTGTTCCAGACAACATTAGATATTGGCAAGTATTTGGTAATGATGATCAAATTGAAGATTTTCTGCAATGTAAAAATGATTTCGAGTGTACAAACATAGACTTAGAAAATGAAGATGAAAATGTAAAAAGACCTGATTTTGGAAATGATAGTGTAAATAAGATAGATTCAGGAGAGTTAGGTGACGATGAGATAGAAGCTGATGTTTTGCATTTGAAAAGTAATGTTTTACCTAGGGGTTTAGTTCCTTTAGAGGACTTATTTGATTTAAATGATGTAGCTAAAAAACCGAAAATTGAAGCCAGTGGTCAAGAAGTAGAATATTGTAATATAGGGACAGAAGAGAAACCCAGGATGGTGAAACTTTCCAAATCATTACCCCCTGAGAAGAGACTCAAATACATTGAGCTTTTCAAGGAATATTTAGACGTATTTTCTTGGGGTTATGAGGACTTGAAGGCTTATGACACTAGCATCATACAACATAGGATTCCAATAAAAGAAGACCAAAAACCTTTCAGACAGAAACTTAGGAGAATCAATCCCAAGCTACTTCCCCTGATATAAAAAGAAATAAAAAAAATGTACGATGCTAAAATCATAGTCCCATTACTGTTTTCCAAATGGGTTTCAAATTTGGTCCCAACACGAAAGAAATCTGGAGAAATCAGGATTTGCATCGATTTCCGAAATCTGAATAAGGTCTCTCTGAAGGACAATTACCCACTGCCAAAAATGGACCACATATTACAAAGGGTATTTAGATCCAGTCAAATCTCTTTACTGGATGGGTTCTCAGGTTATAATCAAGTCCTCGTTCACCCAGATGACCAAGACAAAACCACTTTCACAACACCATGGGGTACTTTCATGTATGTGAAAATGCCTTTCGGGTTGATGAATGCCGAGGCCACTTCTAGAGGGCGATGGACATCACTTTTGTGGAAGAACTCGATAAATTTATTGTCATCTATCTGGACGACGTAACTGTGTTTTCCCAATCCGATGACGAACATTTACGACATCTCAGACGAGTTTTTGAGAAATGCAGGAAATTTGGGATTTCTTTAAATCCTAAAAAGAGACTTTTTAGATTAGAGGAAGGTAAACTGCTAGGGCACATAATCTCTAAGGATGGAATTAAAATAGACCCTAGCAGAATCGAGGCCATTCAGAAATTAGAAAACCCAAGAAACATCAAAGAATTACAGTCTTTTATTGGAAAAATAAACTTTTTGCAAAGATTCATACCCAACCTGGCTGAGCTTATCAGAAACATCACAAACATGTTAAAAAAGGAAACAAAAATAAAATGGGACACCGAGTCTAGGCAGTCTTTTGAACAAGTCAAACGCGCACTCACGCAGGCCCCAGTCCTGATTAGTCCTGACTTCACCAAAGATTTTTATCTTTTTTCTTTCACCTATGAACATACCACTGTAGCAGTATTACTATAGAAAAACAACGAAGGGTATGAACAGCCCATAGCCTTTTTCAGTAAAGCTTTAAGAGATCCTGCTTTGAATTATAATTTAATGGAGAAACAAGCTTTTTCCTTGGTGAAATCCATAAAAGATTTTAGAGTATACATTCTCCATTCCCACACCATTGCATATGTTCCGAATGTGGTAGTAAAAGACATTTTAACCCAGGACAATATGGATGGTCGAAGAGGAAAATGGATTGCTATCATTCTAGAGTATGACATAGAGATTAAGCCTACTAAACTGATTAAAGGTCAAGGTCTAGCAAAGTTAATGGATGAATCAAATTTCCATGCTCTTGACATTAATTTCTTAGCTGTAGTAGATGAATAGGGTGAGCAGGCGACTCCAAGCGTGAGAGAGGTATTTCTCAACTCTCCATGGTACACAAACCTGATATTTGTTTTGCATAATTTACAAGCTCCCCCTAGTCTAACCAAGACTAAAGCTAGGTTTTTGAAATTGAAAGCATTAAAATTCTGTATTCTAGAAGGCAATTTGTATTGGAAAGATCCTGGAGGTATTTTGCTAAATTGTATATTGAAGGATGAAGCTGACAAAGTACTGCAGGAGTTTCATGCAAGAGACTGTGGTGGTCATCTGAACTGGAAGGCCACAACCAAAAAAATCCTCAGAGCTGGTTTCTATTGGCCAACTCTATTCTCCGATGTGCATCATAAAGTGACTTCATGTCATCAATGTCAGTTGTTTGAAGGAAAAAGGAAACTTCTTCCTCTACCCCTGAAACTGATCTCCATTGAAGCCCCTTTCCAACAATGGGGATTAGATTTCATTAGAGAAATACATCCTCCTTCTTTGGGCCAGCAGATGTGGATTCTTACTGCCACAGATTATTTTACAAAATGGATCGAAGCAGTACCAAGCAGGCAAGCCACTGATTCTGTCATTATTAAATTTCTTGAAAATAATATCTTGTCTCATTTTGGTTGTCCTAGAAAAATTATAACTGACAATGCAACTGCTTTTCGATCTAAGAAACTCATAGAATTCTGCAACCAGTATTGTATTGGCTTGGACACTCGACTGCTTACTACCCTCAGGGAAATGGGCTAGCGGAATCATCAAATAAAACCCTGGTAAACATTATCAAGAAAACTTTGCAGGAAAACAAGAAGTCGTGGCATAACAAGTTGGTTTTCACATTATGGGCCAATAGACTAACCACCAAAGGTCAATTGGTATGTCACCATATCAGCTGGTCTATGGCACATAAATAGTTTTTCCCACTTCCTTAGGAGTTCCTGTCATGAAATTGCTGCAAGAAATACAAGCCAAGTTGAATGACTCCCAAAGAAGGATCAACCAAATGATCCATTTGCAGCAATCCAGGGAAGAAGTATACAACAAGACTCAGGTAGTCCAAGAAAGCATTAAGAAGATTTTTGACAAAAGAACCAAGGAAGATGACTTCGAGCTAGGAGATTTGGTGTTGAGATGGGATTCCCAAAATGAGGATAAGGGAAAGCATGGAAAATTCAATAGTCTGTGGAAGGGACCATACATGATTCAAGCATTTAGAGGAAATGTGCTTTCTTGCTAAACAACAATGATGGGACAGATCTGCTAGGAGGACCTGTAAATGGCAGAATGTTGAAGCATTATTCACCGCCTTAGTAGAGACCTGAAGTCACACTTTCCATTGTACAAACCATTTTTTATTTTGCTTGCCAGTTTTTGAGTGAATAACTTTGGTTAGTTGGTTGAAGCCCGAAGAGAAGGCCCTAAGCCGTTGACCACTATTTTCTATTTTTCAAAAATAGAACCAATC
>SNQJ01S0267176.1:0-11893 GCA_010110895.2 Picea sitchensis | reverse complement strand
AAATGGGGGATGATTAATAATTTAAAAAAGGTTAGAAGGTACAAGGTTAATTATTAAAAAATAATATAAACAATTTGATGAAAAAATAATATAAATAATAATTATAATGTTTAATAATTATTATTATAAATATTAATAATTATCCAGAGAGATAATAATTAAAGATAATAATTATAAACATTGCTAAAGAATAGAATCAATAAAGATAAAAGGAGGAAATAATAGGAAGATTAGAATCAACAACGAGAAAGGGGATAATATGGGAGGATTAAAAAAACGGTAATAATTATTAAATATTAAAAAGCATTTGAGGGGGTTAATAATTAATAATAATTAAAAACAATTTATTAAAGAGATTAAAAAGAGGATTAGGGAGCCAAGGCTCAAAAAGGAGGACATTAGGAGAAAAAGGGGAGGGGGGAGGAGATAAGGCCAGAGAATGAGGTAATAGACGTGGAATAAAAAGGAGAATCAAGTGGAAAGATGATGGATAATAGGCTTTCAGGATTGGTTGAGTTTGTAGTCATCTTCTCGGTTGAAATTGTTGGGATTTTTTTCAATTTCCAAAGCTTCACGAATCAGGCAATAGGTGTAATGAGGTTCGAAGGATAGAGTTTTTATTTGGTCGAAGCATATAATATGTTTGGATTTGAAATATTGTTCTGTAAGGGATGATTTAGAGACTATGTTGTGAGAGGTATCGGCAATATTCTCCTTGAGCTTATAATATTAACTATTTTTTCTTAATTGTTTCAATTTCCACCTTTTGACCTCAGTCCTTCTTAATTTTCTACTTTATTAATGTTTTTTTCCTTAATTTACTTATCTCTATCCAACAGTTCTCTCTTTTACAATGATTCTTTTCACATCTATCTCTTTATATTCTTTCCTCAACAACCTTTTTTATCATTGAAGTTTAATGTCCCTAATGATGGGTGGAGCATACACTCGAAACGTTGGATGTTTTGTAAATTTTGACACATTTTGTATCCTGAAAGTATTCTAACACTATGGCTAGCTATGAAAACCTAAATGCTCTAATTTTAATTTAATAAATGTATGTATAAATTCATGAAAGGAGTTAAATATTTAAATGTGGCCTATGTTGATAAATCTAAATTTAATATACTATAAATACAATTAGAATTTTGAGACTAGAATCCTTAGATATATGTGATACATACTAAGGTAACTAATGACAATAGATTTTTTAGTATTGATTTTATAGATGTATTCCTTTCAAAGATACAATACAAGATATTATGATTAAATGTATTCATTCTAAATAGTTGATATAATATTAGTCTTAATCGATGACCTTGTGCTACATATTTGGCAAGGATGATGAGCAATGGAACTGTGTTATGATCTACAAAAGATGATAGCCATCATTGTTTGGGAGTTGTGTTATGGGTTNGGAAGATTGATTAAAAATGTTTATAAATATAACTTTAATTTTAATTTCACATTTTGTGTAATCATTTATTTTGAGAGGTTAAGGAGGGCTGTTACAGTTATTTTATATGAATAAGAGAAGGAAAGAACCAAGTTAAATGGATCATTCTCATCTTTTTAAAAGGATAAGGAAGTAAAAGAAAAAAAAAATATTGATGAATTATTGGTCAGTTGCGACTAATACTCATGAATATGGGTCATAGATTAATGACTTACACTACGCAGTTAATCCCGAAAATAATATCTATTATTGATGAAGCTAAGAAACAAAAAAACATAAGCAAATGAAAAATCCAAACAGGTAGTTGAAGTAAAGAGACTCAAAAGAGAAGTTGAGGTTTAGGAAAAAAGAAAGCTAGATTTGAAGAAAAATGAAGAAGAAGACAAAGTTGAATTGGAGAATAAACAAAAGGAGGAAGGGAAGAAAGTAGACACTCAGAAGAGAGAACAAGAAAAGGAAACATTAGAATCAAAGGAAATGATAAAAGCAACAATGGAGCCTAAGAGAAAATAAGAAGAGGAACAAAATTTAAGAGAAGTGGTGAAAACAAATGAGACAGGGAATGTTGATTAGCAACAAAACAATAAATATACATCTAAGACTCAAGAAAAATCTGATATTCAACAGATAGATAATTGGATTTATAAAACCATGGAAGACTTGGTCTTTCCAAAGCATAAAATAGCCATTACTGAAAATGATAAAGGTAAAAGTATTATGATTGAGGAAGTGGTGACCCCAAGAAAATTAGAGAATGTGTTATCATGGGGAGATCCACTTATTACTAATCCTATGAATGATGTACTTGATTTAGAATCGATATCCTATAATAAAATAAAACAATCAATTTTCAAGCAAACAAGAAGAAAAATAAAGTTAGATTTGGAAAATTCTATGAATTGTACAACTTAAGTTGAGGTATTAAACATGGAGAAGACCATATTATCAAAATTTATTGTAACATCCCGCTCTGGCGCACTAAGAAAACTTATTTTTAGGACACTTGCTCGCAAGTGATCTGGACTTTTGTGATGTTAAACCATTTGTACTTGATTATGATGCGATTGACAGACGACATGATGTTTTACTATTTGATGTAGACAGGAGCTATTGACTCGGTTTTATTGAGTGTGCAGGGTTTTTGACCTGGAGGATGCAGAGGCATCGGTGGAACCCCTTGGACTCCGGATTGAGTCAGGGAGTGTGCCTTTGGGTTGATTTATTTACTGTGATATTTCTTTGATCTGATGATATGATGTTGACATGTTCTGACACGATTGTTGATGATGCAGGCTAACGATAGCTTGCCGACCAGACTCACATATGGAGTAAAGGGGCCACACACGATTTCCAGAGAGGTTGAGGGAGAGGGGTGGACAGCATCCCTGCCACCGCCTACTAGCACTCCCGTCATGGCTCGAACTGTAGGTTAATGATTACCTATTTCGAGAGGATCCATGATGTCGTGAGGGCGGACTGCGACAGTCGCTCACGATGATTCTAAGGGGTGCGCAATAAGGCGGGGGCCTTATTCCTTAGAACCCTTAGTCTCCCACAAGTTCACCTGGCGGAGTGTTGACTCCAGAGGTTATAGATGTCTACCAATCAGTCCAGTTGGCGTAGTGATCCAGTTAGTGGCATCATGGAGCAAGTAGTTGCATCGAAGAACTGCGATAACACAAAAGCTTACAAAGAAGCCGAGAGTGGAACCCGCTTAGACCGTGGTGCATCTGAAAGAGAACACGTCGTGCACGAGAAGCGAGCAAGGCGAGTGCTATGGAGCAGTGGGTGTGTCTTAAGAAGAACGCGTCGCGTGATGTGGATGAAGGAAACAAACCTAAAATAGCCCTAAGACAATAGCAGCCTTAAGAAATTCTTAAACAATTTCCCTAACCCAGTGTCGCCTAGTTCAGAATCTAGTACTAAGTTTAAAACTTTTAGGGTAAAATTTTAGTCCTAACCAGAAGCGGAGACCCCGGAATAAAAATAACAAAAGAAACAAAAACCCACCTAAGTGATGGTTGGGTCTTCATAAAATTCTTGGGGTGATGGCCGGTGGAATTTAAAAAGCAAATTAATGGTTTTAAAATTTTGCAAGAAGAAATTAGTTCCTAACGGGTGGGAGAATGACATCACCTATGTAGTATAGCATAAAGAAATTTCAAAAAACTTAGACCATTATCCTCTCAGTATCCATGTCTACATTATTAAACTATCCTCCATCACCTTAGTCTTCCGATCCATTTCCCATTTACATGTCCTTTTCACATTACTAAATCACCATCATCCCCTTAATTTCTCATTATTCCTCTTTTATGTTATACATCTACGTTTCCCATATACATGTTTGTCATCACTCTAATCTCTCATCATCCTATATAGTAATGATAAATTTAAAATGATGGATAATGATAAATGAAAATGATGAATTACATGCATGTAAATAGAGGAAAAATATATATATATATATATATATATATGTAATATATATATATATATATATATATATATATGTATATTATGAAACAAGTTAATGGGTATTCCATAGTCTCTATGGAATAAAGAAAATTAATAGTAGTTCTATAACTACGTTAATTTATTAGTCCCTACTGCCTCTACCATTAATAAAGAGTTACAAATTTAAAATAAAATGAAATATTAATTAGCACTTTTACTTTTTTGGGTTAAAGAGAAGGGAATAAAAAATTAATGAATGAGCTTTTAAGAAAAGAATATAAATTATGGAGAAAGGTAGGGATATGAGTGACACTTGTAAAGAGAGAAATTTTAAGGGTTTCATTAGAAACTGAAATAAATATGATTTAGGGTTTTGAGAGGGATAAAGAAAGGAGGGAAGGGAGAGGGGGAGGAGCTATTAGGTATTGTGATGTTGTCAAAATGGGCTTGGGTGATTGCTTGTAGGGAGTTGGGGATTTTCAGTTGTGATAGAGTGGTAGCTCAACCTTGTTTGAGAGGGGATAAAAAGAAGGAGGGGAAGGGGAGAAAGGGGGAGGAGCTATTAGGTATTGTGATGTTGTCAAAATGGAAAACTGGACTGATTGCTTGTGAGGAGTTGGGGATTTTCTCAGTTGTGATAGAGTGGTAGCTCAGCCTTGGAGGTGAGCTGGGAAGCTAGGTGACTGTCTGGATTGTGTGTGGCCCCTTTGCAGATCAGGGGGCTAAGGGGGAAGCAGAGTACCCCTAGCGTTTGGCTGGGAGGTACCGGTGTAGTCTCTACGGTCGGCGAGCGGGAGCGACAAGGAGTAGGAGCGGCAGGAGTGTGCGGTCATCTTCGAAGCAGGAGATAAGGCTACAGTATGATTTATGTTCTAGTAGGTTAGAATGTGATATGATTTTTTTTTAATGGATGCATATGGATGGAATGGACGGATTAAATTATTTACTCCTATAGTTGAACTGTGGTAACTGTTGTTGTATTTAAAACTCTAAGGTAGTGACAGTAAATATGTTTTTATTTTTCACTGGAGAACCTGGCCATGCACTCCTCTTAGTGTTCCCTGTGTTTTTATAGTTTAATTTCCCTGCGTTTTTACAGTGGAAATTCTCTGCGATTTTGGGTAAAAATCCCTACGTGTATTGGGTTAACTTGCTCTGCATTTTGGTTTTAATTCTGAGTGTTTCCACATGGCCGCGGGCGTTCAAATGTTTTCTGTGGGCGTTCAATGTTTTCTTGGGCGTTTTTAAATAGATGAAAGGGCATTTCGTTGTGTAATTTGTTCTGAGATTCGTCCCTGGCACTCTCATCCGTGAGTCTAATTGAGATTCGTCTCTGTCTTTAATCTAAATTTTCCCTTTTTCTTACTGTATGAGAATGTCAGATTAATGACACGAGAGGCCACGACAGTTAATGCCTCGGTCCGGTATCTATCTTAAAGGTCTCATCGCGTGGGTTAATTGCTGTTAGCGGCCTGTTGAGAGTTTACTTGGTCATTGGCGAGTTTTCAAATTTAGGGTTTAACCTTTTAATGGAACATAACTATGCGAATAGTGAAGACCAGACAACGCGTGATGGGTTCAATAACTCACCAGTTGGTTTCCCTGTTTTTAGTTAACTAAAGAAATTATGTACCCTTTGTAACTACCGTATTCTTATTACTGCCTTTTAGAAGTATGCAACTTCCAGATTTATTACTATCCTTATTATTGTGAATGGTTATTTTATTAACATTTCGCACTTTGATCCAGAACCCAGAGTTTTTTGTCCAGTCGTCCTCCTTCCCTGCCATTCCTCCCTATAACATTTGAAACTGTAGAGCACTCGCGATTTTATTTTGAAGGAGTCGTGGGTCCGCACCTGTAACCACTGGTGTTACATGGGTTGTGTTTCCACTCTTTGACAGCATCCGTAAAAGCCACCGTGATGATGGTTAACCGCCCCACCCCTGATCGCGGTGTAATTCATGATAGCCCAGTGCACCTGGATCCACTCCGGATTGTTGCGCAGTTCGACGCGCTGTCCGTGTGGTCAGATTAATTGTTTACCCAAAAAGGAATGCAGATTACGGTGATGTTAACCAACACGGGCTTATTTCACTTAGAGCATGCTGCCAAGGAGTTGGTGGTATTAAATTGCCGGTTGAATGACTCAGTCAGTTGTTGTAAATCCTATCAGCGTGATCCCCTAGAGCCACATCTTAAAACCCTGACGAATTCTCTTTATGCGCGCCAGCCACAGCACAACAGCCACAGCTTAAAACCCTGACGAATTCTCTTTCTGCGCGCCATCCTTCATTTTATTTTTAATGTCGACGAGGTACAGAACTTGATTAGCAGGTAATGAGATTTCGGTTGGCTGATTGAATCCTTTCACATTATGAGCGCAGTAAGGAATTTCCTTTACCATGTGATTCACATCACGGTTTTTATTTTCATTATGCTCGGCCTCTTATTTTCACTATTAAATTTTCGATTAGAGACAGATCGAAGGGATTACTGGAATTGTTCCTTCACCGACCGACACCTGGAATTGTAGAGCGGAAAGGTAGGGTCCTGGGTAGTTTTAAATGCATTGATACTTTTGTGAGAGTAACGATAAGGTTAGTCTGGATTTGTGATTGTAGTGAAAACGGATTTTAACGACAACACCATGTGAAGTCATTGCTATTTCCATTGAAATAATATTATAATATAAAAGTTAGAGTAATATAATTGTCAAATCCTTCCTTTAACTGGATGTTATTATGATATAGGATGCGATGTTACGGTTAGGATTAGGGTAATTTATGACAAATTCTTGGAGATTGATAACTTGAAATCTGAGCTCCTCATTTGGTAAATGCAATGTTTATATCGTGTAAGGATAACTTTGTTTTAGGATAATGCTATCGCAGCATAAGACTTGTAAGGTTACCATGGTATGCAGTGATTTAAATCTGTCATTACATTGAAAAATGTGTCCTTAAATTTTTATATAGGTCATTGCCGTTAAAAATACATATGTCGTTGCATTTTAAAAATGTGTGTTCAAGAAGAACTTAAGGCATCAAAAGTAAATGAATAAGGGAGGAATATCGATACAGCACATTATTTTATATGCCTATACATTCTCAGCTTTTAGTGTTTTTCCCGTTTCCATTGCATTTTTAATGGTGTATTAAATGCGCTTAATTAAGTTAAATTATATCCATAGCTTTATTACCTTTTTAGTGGTTTTTCTATTTTTCATTGCATTTTTAATGGTGTATTAAATGCGCTTAATTAAATTAAATTATATCCATAGCTTTATTACCTTTTAGTGGTTTTTCTATTTTTCATTGCATTTTAAGGGTGTATTAAATGTGCCTAATTAAATTAAATTATATCCATAGCTTTATTACCTTTTTAGTGGTTTTTCTATTTTTCCTTGCATTAGCTAATGGTGTTTTACTGTGGGTGTTAAATTTATTCATAAGGGCAAGTCTATTGGAAGAAGATTGCATTTATAATTATGAGTTAACGATTCTTGATTAAAACCTAAGTGAGTCATTGAATTCAGTATGTTGCGTTATTATGGCATTCTCATCTTAGATTGATGTTAATATTGCTTTAAACAATGAATCATAACTATTCCTTGTTATTCCGTGAAGGAGACAATTGATTTTCGAACGTCACTTTAATTATAATTAAAGGTTAAATTCCGCTTTAATTGATAATTGGTCCCCATTGATTATTTTGGATTTAAATTGAATTGAGTTTCATGATTAGGAGGTTGCTTTATTTATGACAGAATAATTATAGATTGATGCCCATTGATAAGTCATGACTCTTCGTTTTATTATAGTATATGCATGAGTAATGGAATTTAGACTATTGCGCTAACCTTAAATTAAAAGTTAATGTTGTTGTAAACGAAACTTTTAACTAGTCTTTTTCTTGATTAAATATGGATCAATTATTTGGTTAAATGTTAACCCAGTTGAGAACAGACTTGCACAATAAGGCCTGGAATGATTAATTTTAGAAGGTACCTAGACGACAATTGATCTATAGTTGCACGATGGAATGGTCTTAAGACTAGGGTAGATTGTAGTCCTTGTTCATCTAAGGTGGTACCGAGTCGTAAACTTATGTGTGCTTAGACTGTTAGTGTCGGGCGGGATGTGGACACCTCCATGTAGCCGTAGTATATAGGCCAGTGTGTGTGTTTATTTTTGTGTAAGGAATCCAGTGTCGTATCAAGAGTCTTGGGCCCTTTAAAGGTAGGGTTCCACTCTTGCGACACATCTGAGGGGATTCTAGTTTCTGCTTGAGTAGTCGACCAGGAGCCTATCTGAACTTCTCTCTCCCCGGAGCAGAGAACTAAGATTAAACGCCCTGCTTTCCTGTGCAGAAATAGTAAATCTACCACTATGGATTCTTCCTTCGGTGTTCGTACTGTGCATAACCCTATATGATCGTTAATCCTTGCAGTCACTTGTTGGGAGCCTTAGGTCTATGTTCGTTAATTCTTGTAGTTACTCATTGTGGGCCTTATGTCCTCTTGTTGTGATCATCGTGGTTGCGTCTTGTTAGTCGTCAGGTGGCGACGAAGAGTCAAGAGTGTCTGTTCTTTTTACACGAGCGCACACACCCTAAACAAAAAAAATTTGCACCTGTCATCAGAATTGTTGTCGTAACGAGGAGGTTTGTTACATATGGTATCAGAGTCGGTTCGACCCGTGACTTGGGATTCGCTACGGCTTTAGTGACATGATTGATTCGAATTATACTGTTGTTGATCGAGTTGATTGTGTGCGTGAAGGTAATATTGGTTAGAGGACGTTGCGGAGGCAGACGACGGGGTACAAGGGGAAGAGGTGTGACGCCTCCAGTAGCCTCCACGCCTGAGGGGTCTAACCCCCAGGGAGGCGAGCAGGTTCTCGGACAGGAGCAGATCGCAGTTGGCAATGTTGTGGGGTTGATGGGGCCTTTTCAGCGCATGTCTGAGGCAATGATCAACCGATTGGATAGAGACGAGGCCAGGGCGTCGACACCCGCTGAGGTTCCACCGCGTGCACCGGCCGTTATAGGTAGATTTCACTGGGAACTCGAGAAGGTCAAATTTCCCGAGTTCTTGGGTGCCCCAGAAGGCGCAGCCGCCGAGGCATGGTTGGAAAATATGGCGATGTTCTTTGCACTTCGCCATTATACCTCCAACATGAAGTTTCGCATGGTGGTATTTCAACTGAAGGGCAGCGCTCTTCTATGGTGGAAGACGCTCCTACCGCAGCTGAACATGGCCATTGAAGACGTGTCATGGGAACTGTTTGAGGAACGGTTTTGAGAGAGGTACCTTTCAGAGGAATTCATTGAGCGTCAGCTCAATGAGTTCAACGCGTTATGACAGGGAGGTCGCACGGTGCCCGAGTACGAGGCATGTTTTATGGAGCTGCTCCGGTAAGCTCCTCACCTTAACTTTGAGAAGCTTAAGGTCATCAGGTTCGTGTTGGGCCTTAACAGCAGCCTGCGTGCAAAGGTTTAAATGTTTTGATGCCTCAAACCTTGCACGATGTCGTCTAGAAGGCAGTCGTTCAGGATGAGTTTAGCTTCATAGAGGGGGCTTCAGAAGCCAAACAGAAGGTTGGAGAAAAGGGTATGGGTTGTGCGCTTAACCTGGGAGAGTTTGTCACGAGGGTCAACTCGTACATCACGATCTTGGATCTTATGACGTCGTGATCGGTATGGATTGGTTGGAATCGCATGAGGAGATACTCAACTATAAGACGAAACGGTTGAGCTTGGTTGATGGCGAAGGACAGAGACGTGTGATTGCAGGACGGAACCAGAGAGTTTCCCTGAGGTTTGTCTCTTCCTTACAATTACGGAAGAGTATGTGCAAGGGGTGCAAGCTTTATGCGATCCTCGTGCTAACGAAAAGGGAGTAGCGGAAGGTCTAGAACACCTTCCGGTGGTGAAAGAGTTGCGGACGTATTTCCAGAGGAGTTTCCTGGGATGCCGCCGGAAAGGGAACTAGAGTTACCATAGACCTGAAGTCGGGGACCGAACCGATAGCAAGAATGCCTTATCGGAGGTCGACCCCGGAGATGCAAGAGTTGAAAATGCAACTGAAGGAGTTGTTGGACCTGGGACTGATACGTCCTAGTGTGTCACCGTGGGGTGCACCCGTTATTTTCATATGAAAGAAGGACGGATCAGGGAGGCTTTTCATTGACTACCGTCAACTGAACAAGGCGACGATCAAAATCAGTATCCCTTACCAAGAATTGATGATCTATTCGATCAAATGAAGGGTGCGACAGTGTTCTCCAAGATCGATATGCGATCAGGGTATCACCAGTTACGGATCAAGGAGGATGACGTCCCTAAGACTGCCTTAAAGACGAGATTTGGACATTATGCACTTATTGTTTTCCTTTTGGACTGACAAATGCCCCAGGGGTATTCATGAGTTGGTGAACGGGGTGTTCTGCGAGTACCTGGACAAGTTCGTCCAAGTATTCATTGATGATATTTGATCTACTCTTGGACAACGGAGGAGCATGAAGAGCACTTGCGCTTGGTACTACAGTGTTTACGAGAACACAAATTGTATGGGAAGTTGTCCAAATGCTCTTTTTATCAATCGAGGATTCACTACTTAGGGCATGTCATCTCCGGCGAAGGTATCTTCGTGGATCCAGCCAAGGTTGAGGCTATTATGGAATGTCCTACGCCGACGAATGTCACAGAAGTGCGTAGCTTTATGGGTTTAGCAGGATACTATCGACGGTTTATCGAGGGATTTTCAAAGATAGAAAATCCGATCACGAAATTGCAGAAGAAAAACAAGAAGTTTGTTTGGACCGAGAAGGGCGCGGAAGAATTTCAGAGGCTTAAGGAGTTGTTGACGACAGTGCCGATACTAAAAGTCCCTGACATGGACACGGACTTCTTGGTATGCACTGATGCATCCAAGGAAGGTTTAGGCAGAGTCTTGATGCAAGACAAATGAGTGATTGCTTACATTTCGAGGAAGCTGAGAAGGCATGAGGAGAACTACACGACGCACGATTTGGAGTTTTAGCCATCGTTTATGCCTTGAAGGTTTGGAGACACTACCTTGTGGATGAAAATTTGAATTAAATACTAATCATTGTGGGTTGCAGAACATTTTCACGCAAGGCGACCTGAACGCGCGACAACGACGTTGGTCGGAATTGCTTAGCGAGTACGACTTTGATATTTCTTAAATAATAGGGAATAGTCAACCTTGTGGCCATATGTCTAGAGTTTCAGCGGGTAAAGGCTGAACATAGACCCCTGGTAGGATTACTTCGACCGCATGCCATTCCGGAATCGAAATGGGAATTTATTTCGATGGATTTTATCGTTGGATTGCCACTGACGGCAAGGAGACACAACTCTATTTTTGTAGTAGTAGACACTCTGAAGAAGAGTTCTCACTTTATTCCGGTGCGTACGACGTATCAGGCACCTGACATAGCGAGATTTTTTCATCAGTGAGATTGTGAGGTTGCATGGCGTGCCTAAGAGGATTATATCTGATCGCGGATCGATGTTTACTGGACGATTTTGGACGAGTTTCCAAGAGGCCTTGAGAACCCAACTTAATTTTAGTACTGCGTATCACCCAGAGACTGACAGATAGACCGAACGAACGAACCAAACCTTGGAAGACATGGGGTGCATGTATGTGATGGACCAACAAAAGCGTTGGGAGGAATTCTTGCCTCTAGTAGAGTTCGCTTACAACAACAGTTATCAGAGCACCATAAGGATGGCGGCTTTTGAGTTTCTTTATGGGCGACCGTGTTAGATGCCCTTAAGTTGGGATCGGCTTGAGGATAGGGTCCTGGTGGGACCAAAAGCGATCCAAGAAATGGAAGAGAAAATGCAAACCATAAGACAAGGGATTAAAGAAGCGCAGGATCGACAGAAGAGTTATGTCGATGCACACCGAGTCGACTGTAGTTACGAGGTTGGCGATCGAGTCCTCTT
>SNQJ01S0267172.1:0-11893 GCA_010110895.2 Picea sitchensis | reverse complement strand
GTCATGCTTCCAATGTAGCCATCGGAGTAACTCCAATCCTGCAATGGAAACAAGATCAAATATTACTAACAAGTATGGTAGTGTATCGAAAAATAACAAAAATATATCATACTTACCTTTATCATCATCATTTAAAAACAAAGCAAGAATGACCTTACCATTCTTTTGAAACTTCTTGATGTATGAATCCTCCAACCATTCTGCAATCTGGTCGTGATATGAGTCATAATGGCATGGAAGAGTGTAAGTAAGTTTGGAAAACTTGTCAATATTATGGGGACATGTCATAACCATCAATCGAGGTCGAAGTGCCCATCCTCCTGACAATTCTCCAAGTGTTCATCAATTTCTTCAAGTGTGCATTGTCTTTTTCAAAAATAAATTTTGTAAAATCATCTTGCAACATGTCATTTTTCCATTCGAATGATGAAAGTGAAAGAGCATCAAACCAACTTGATAAGTGTTATGTTTGGAATTAGTTTCACCAAATTTTGGCATATCGAAAAGATTGGATTGTGGTGGCAAAGAGTAAGATACTATGGGTCAAGTATCAAATCCTCCAGAATCTAAGAAGAGATCAGGATATAAAGATTAAAAGGAATCACAAATAAGCACATGAAAAGAATATCTTGAGCTATGATATTTAACAATGGTATTCTCGATACATTCCTCTTCATTTTCCTTAAAACTTTCACTTTGTTTTGGTGATAAATTCTTCAACATAATATGATCATCTAAATTTGCCTCTTGTACGATAGATAATTCAAAAATTTCATGGAAAACCTCTGATCTTTCATGTTGATAAGGTACGATTTGTAGATGAGGGTTTAAATTTTCTTCTTCCAATTGCAGATCTACATCTCTAATCAGTTTCATTGGAATGTTAGAATGCTTAAGATCATTTTCATCACCTAAGTTTTCTTCAATAACCGAATTTAAATACTGATTAGAGAAAGAGTTAGGAGAATGAGGACATTCACCTTGACCCAACATCAAATCTTCTTCCACAATGGTCGAGGACTGAAAATACAATGATTCAAAGGAAAAACCAATTTGATTGTCAGTGAGAACAATTTCAATAGATTTTACCTCCCTTGCTTGTTTAATATTTTCGGATGGATCCCTCTCATCCTGTGAACACAATTCTTCTTGCAATTGAGTGATAGTATTTATAACTTCTTCATCATTTGCAATCGAATATGACTAGATGCAAGCATCATAGAGGAGATTCAATACAAATGACATGTCATCAAGATTAAATTTACAAAGAACATGATGGATTCTTGTCAAAAAGCCTTTTGAAGATGAATTTCCATTGATTAGTTAAGTCTGAAATTCTTCACATAATTGATTGTAATCATAGATTTCAAAAGAATCTAAATATTCATCATTTGATATGAGTCATAATGGCATGGAAGAGTGTAAGTAAGTTTGGAAAACTTGTTAATATTATGGGGACCTGTCATAACCATCAACCGAGGTTGAAGTGCCCCATCCTCCTGAAAATTCTCCAAGTGTTCATCAATTTCTTCACATGAAATATATAAGAGAATCATGTTATGCTTACTTTCTAGACATTTAGGTAAAAACAAAGCAAGAACAACTTTATCTTTATTATGAAGATTTTTTGTATACGAATCTTCAAGCCAATCTAAGATCCTATCATAAAAATTAGGATGCAAACTATGAATTTGATGAAATGGATATATCGATGGGGAACACATCATAAGAAGATTCATGACATCAATTAGATTATTGGTTTGAACACTTCCTTTGATGAGATTGATCATTTCAAAATGTGAAGCATAAACTTTAAAATTCGAACTAATCAAGGAATGAATATGCAGTGTAGAATATTCGATCTCCATAAGGATGAGTGCATTGTATTTTTCAAAAATAAATCATGTAAAATCATCTTGCAACATGTCATTTTTCCATTCGAGTGATGAAAGTGAAAGAGCATCAAATCCGACTTGATAAGTGTTATGTTTGGAATTAGTTTCACCAAATTTTGGCATATCGAAAAGATTGGATTGTGGTGGAAAAGAGTAATATATCGTGGGTAAAGTATCAAATCCACCAGAATCTAAGAAGAGATCAGGATATAAAGAGTAAAAGGAATCAGAAATAAGCACATGAAAAAAATATCTTGAGCTATGATATTTAACAATGGTATTCTCGAGACATTCCTCTTCATTTTCCTTACAACTTTCACTCTGTTTTGGTGATAAATTCTTCAACATAATATGATCATCTAAATTTGCCTCTTGTACGATAGATAATTCAAAACTTTCATGGACAACCTTTGATCTTTCATGGACAACCTTTGATCTTTCATGTTGATTGTAACAACCCGCTCGGGCGCACTAAGAAAACTTATTCTTTGAGGACACTTGCTCACAAGTGGTTTGGATTATTATGATATTAAAACTCTTGTCCTTGATTTTTGTTGCGTTATGATAGATGACATGATGTTTTATTTCTTTGACATAGACAGGTGCTATTGACTCAGTTTTATTGAGTGTGCAGGGTTTTGGACCTTGAGGATGCAGAGGCATCGATGGAACCCCTTGGACTCTGGATTGAGTCAGGGAGTGTGCTATTTGGGTTGATTTATTTACTGTGATATTTCAATTGAGTCGGGGAGTGTGCCATTTGGTTGACGATTTACCGATATTTCATTGATTTCCGATGATAAGGATGTGGACATGTTCCCAACAAGATTGTTGATGATGCAAATGATTACAGCTTTCCTCAATCGCACTCACATAAGGGAGTAAGTACAGCCATTAATGCATTTCTTTGAGAGATCGAGGGAGAGGTGTGGACAGCAAATTCCCACCAAAGCCCACTAGCACTCGGCCGCGGGTTCAACCGGGTAGGTTAACGACACTCAGTTCGAGAACCATGATGTCGTAGAAGGGTAGACCGCTACCGCTTCACGACATGATTCTAAGGGCACCGCTAATACATGTGGGGCCCATTCCTCGCTGGCCTTAGTCTCCCACAAGTTCACCGGCGTATCGTTGACCCGGTGGGTTATTGATGTTCACCAATCATCAAGTCGCTGACCGGCAACCTTGAGAACGCGGGTATCCCGGTGGGCATCAGAACATCCCGCTTCCGGTGCAACGCACCTAACTTATTCTTGAGGGACACTTGCCTGCAAGTGATATGGATTTATATGATGATAAACTTTCTTCATTTTTGATGCATTGAGTTATACGACAGGATGTTTTCACTACCATGATATAGACAGTCATTAATTTCCGCTTTGAGTGCGGGTGTCGACTGGAGGATGCGTGAGGGTACTGTGGAACTCCCCTTGGACCGTGACTCAATCCGGAGTGGGGTATTTGAGTTGTTTCATTTAGGATGATATTGTTCGTTTGATGATAGTACATCATTGATTATATGATATGTTGTTTGACATGATCCATTACGATGGTTGATGATGCAGGCCGACGAGAGCTTCGTCAATCGTGTTCACATATGGAGTAAGGCCAATACTCCAGATCCGTGAGTTTGAGGGTGAGGTGTGGAAACATCCCTGTCGCAGCCTACTGGCACTCCCGCCGCGGCTCGAACCGTAGGTTAACCATTACCTAGTTCGAGGGGATCCACGATGCCGGAGGGCGTGACTCATACGCTTCATCGATGATTCTAGGCTAATTGTTAAGCGGGGCCTTATTCCTTAGAGCCCTTAGTCTCGCGACAAGAATCATCAAGGAGTGTTGACTCCGGGGGTGTTAGAGTCTACCAATCCGCTGCCGCCGAAAGGCACCCTTGGAGCTAACGTGGTGCATCCCGGCGGCACGGCCAAGAATTGCCAAGTCAGCTTAATGGCACCCTTGAGCACGTGGCGCGTCTCCGGCGGCGTCGCATCTAATCAAGCAATCACATGGTGGCACCTTGAGCACGAAAGGTTCCGGCGCACCGCCGCTTGATGATACGATGAGGACCGCCTAGGACGCAATTCATGAGACCTTAGCACATGATAATTTAAACGCACTCTACTTAATTTGTCTCACTGTTCAAATCAAACCTAGAACAAAACATCCCTAAGATAATTTTGATTGGCCCCAAGAAAGGATCCTCTAAAATGAATCTAGGGCGTAAACTAACACCCACCTAAGAGTAAATTAAAGTCTTATAAAAAGGTAATAGGGTAATATAATAAGGGAGTTAAATTCAAGTAAAACCCGGTGGATGCCTAAATTAAGGAGACTTAAATTTTAAAGAAGGGAGTATTAAAAACCAAGGATTTCCAAATAAATAAATACCAATTAATAAAACAAAAATGTCATTCAGACATAATAAAGAATGTTACAGTTTTCATCACCTGGGGGTTTAACAAACAAGGGAATCAATAATTAAAATGGAAAGGGGAGAATAAAAGAAAAAGTTTTAAAACGAAACAAAATTAAGGAAACTTATAAAAACGGGGAAAAGCAGGAGACATTGGGGAAAAGCTAAAAAGAATCTTCATTTAAGTACTACTAAATTTCAGAAGCATCATTTAGGAAAGAAAATAATAGCAAGAGGGGATCTAGGAACCCAGGAGAAATTTGCTGGCAAACGATGGGGTGTGAGGGAAATTTAGATTTTAATCAATAACCGTAAATTAATTATTGGAGGATCCTAGGGATGAGCGACACTTGACCATCGAGATCGCTCAAGGGGAATCTGTCATTTAAAATTACTCAATTACCAATCAAGAGAGAGGGAGTCCGCCTTTGGCTATAAAAGAAAGGGAAAGCATTGAAGAGAGAGAGGATCGGTGAGCGTAACGTTAAGCTGCCGAATTGTGGTTTGACGGATTTTCTTGTGTGGAGTTGGGTGAACTCAGCTGTGATTTTGAGTGATAGCTCAGCCGTTGAGAGGTGTCGGCATTACACCAGCTTACTCTTTTCTGGTTCTTGTGTGGCCCCCTGGCGGCTCGGGGGGCTAAGGGGTGCTGCACCCCTCAAGCCATCGTGGGAGGCACCAAAGGAGCATCTACCTACCTACCAACAGAGCAAGGAGCCGGACGCTGCACCTGAGCTGGACGCCTCTGGGTCGGTGTAAGACCAAGGCATGGTTTAAATTGGCAAAAGTAGAACGTACTTTATAATTGCATGTCCAAACAAGCACTGGCGTTAGGTAGAATGCATTTTATATCTCAGATGTCTAAATGATTAATTACGCTGTAATTCCTCTCCATTCGCCGCGAGATAACTGTGGTGGAACCTTCCGCCAAAATTCCTTTGGACCTGGGAACCAAATGCTTGCGACGTGAAGGTTTAAATTCGCTATTATATCTTTTATTGACGCTCGCTGGTATAAACTATGGTTGCTATAATTTAGGGTCGGTTGAGTCACCGGATCTTCTCAATAAAAATCGCCAAATCTGGGGAATGGCCTCGTAGGCTGGGTCAGATGTTTCAAACTGTTTGGTTGTTCATCCCCGGCCTAACCCTAGCCGAGGGGATAATATGGGGCACCTGAAATGGCCTAAGCCGGTACTTGGGTCCGCCTTCGCTTTGTATCTCACTGAAGGAAAACGTGGTTACACCTCGGGGATTGTTGCCCCGTAAAAGTGTGCCACCCATCGATAATGGTCGACGCACTTCAGTTCATTAGGACAGAATTCTTGATCTCCGATCAGTTTTCCTTCTCTAAACTTACTTCCCGGCCTTGTTTTTAAAAATAATAAACCCCAACCCCTTCTCTAAGATCGGTGGGAATTCTCATCGTAATCAGTCAGACCACCACCATAGCCACGCTTCGCTTTCAGAACCCGCTCACCCTTGATGCTCGTTAGGCTTAAGGGCTTCGCCTCTTGCGCTTTAGTTGGAGACTCACTCGCAATTTTCGCCGAATTTTCCTTATGCTCCAGCCTTTTTTTTTCACCGGATTTGATGGAACTTTTAAAGCGTTGTAACCCCTCTCTCACGTCTCCCCGAAAGCTCGCTTAACGGTTTGAATTCGTTCCCGTTGATAGCATTGTCCCTGATGCGTTGAGAGTTATGCGTTTCAATTGGCAGCTTCCCCTTCCGTAATAACTAAGCCCCTTAGCTCCTGTGAAGGACATCCCCGCTTTCATTCTCAGCCGCATTCCTCAGAAGTGTGTCCCCGCAGGCTTTCCTTCCCTGGTTGGGTTCCTTACTGCAGAAGCACCTCCATGCCGCCCTCTCGCGGGATTACGTGTTTATGACTGCTCTCAAAGACTGCCATGGACTACGAAATGCCAGGGGATTGCATTGTTGTCTCACGGTCTCCCCGCTGACCGTTAGTCCCGCGATTAATTTCTGAAATTCGTGTGGCTAATTTCGCGGTAAAGGTCCTACCGTGGCCCACGCTACTAAATTTTAAATTATTATTACACCTATTACCGGCCGAAAGCGTAATAGGTTCCGTAATAAAAGGTCCCCTTTAGTTCAAGAACAGCGCTTTTCCCTTACATACGCTCAAACAGCCCATCGAGGGATCTGCGGGTCGTTGGTTCTGATTTTAAAACCACAGGGTCAAGATTCAATCACGCTGCTTTTACTCAGCTCACTTTTAGTGCTTTTGAACTGAACGTCCTGTTAATTGGGGTGCCATGCCAAGCATTACTTGGAAAACAACGTGTCAGTTTAGTATAGTTATTATTGAGTCGTGGTGGCAAATGAACAGTCGTATAACTTAGGGTGTAATTTATCGATTATTCTTTAGTGATGCTTAGATCCTTATTTTCAAAGAGAAGTCCCAATCGCTGGAATGCCAGATCTCTCGGATAGTACCAAGATGAGGTCAGCCTTTTAGGATGTTAAGGTTACCCTCTTTAGCATTGGTTTAAGGTCCAGTCTTCCAGCTTTTCCATCAAGTCTCCCTTCATACAAGAACGTTTACCTATCACAATTAAAAGAAATATCAAATCATCGTAATGAGGTTACTGTATTAAAGTGGAGATAGTGTTTTTAATAAACTAATTGCAGGGATAAAATTATATCATATTATCATAGCACTGTGAAGGAGTATTGTTATCCTAAACTTTATCCCCTCGTTTACATTGTTATGCTGGCATATCCCATTGTCCTTTATAATATTGTAATTGTAGAGTTGTTGCCTTATATATGTTGCCCCTTTAGCTGTGATGTTAAGTCGTTGATGTCAAGGGGAGGTTACACGTAAATGTGAGGTTAATTTAATGAAACAGGTGAAGGGAGCGGTGGATTAATGAAGCACGTTTCCAGATGTTATTTCTGCATATCGATTCTTAATTATTTGTTATTTCTAATCACCGTCACTTATAATTTTATTAACTGGTCTTTAAAATACCGCCCCTTTTAATTATGGTCATTTTGTAAATTATTATTATATAGGACTCATTATTTTAATATTAATTTAAATTATAATAGACAAATAACCATTTAATAATAGAGGTGGGGTAAGTAATTAAATTATCATAAGATTGCCTTGAATTTTAGTATATGTTAAGGTGTATAGTACGGTGTAGCATGATGTTTTAAACTTTAGTGTATATTAAGGTGCATATTATCTTAGCATAAGAATGCCCTTTAAATTATGGGGTGTATTGCCCATGTTGCTTTTAAATTGGTGTATATTCCCTATGCTACAATGGTGAATTTATATGAATCTTTTTCCAACTAGTGACCTCTTAAATTAATTGACATTTAAGTTATTGCTATTTAAATTGATAGTTGCCACACTTTACTCGTCATAAATTTTTATTAAATTAGAATGCCATTTTAATTTAGGGTGTAAGGTGTCATATCCATTTGATGTCTTAACTATTTAGGATGTTGTATTCAAGCATAAAATATATGCCTAGTGTTGAGAAAATGAAGGATTAATGATGACGTTAAAAGCGTAATAATAACATTGTTAATGGCAGGAATAATCCCTGTTAGTACATTGTTAATATTTGTTAAGATGATTGATGATGATGTTTTATGCAACATTGTAAGGTCGCGGCAAAAGTCAGGTATTAACCTTGGAGGCATTTGAGATACTATGGAGAACCTAGCTAGTATTCATACTCAGATGAGTCTTAGACGCTATTCTGCCATTAGATAATGTTCGTATCCGAGTCCCGTCGCACCGGGGCGACCGTTCCCTTTAGTTGCATTGCACTTGATTGTGGATCGCTGGTTGCTTATTATCCTGCGGGTGCTCTGCGGGATGTAGACACCTACGTTCATCAACAAATGGCCACCTGAGACCTTAAATGTTAAAGACGATGGGAAACTGTGCTTGAGCGTTGATTGCGTTCTTGGAGGTCCTAACCTTGCGTGGTAGGACGGGCGGGAGGTCACTGTGATATAGTAACGCTTTACCGCTAAGGGTTCGCTGTGCACCTCCGCCTAGGGTTGTGTTGTGATAGTTCTCGCCTAGGCGTTCAACGTTCTTGTGCTGAACCTAGTGTTGAGTCTCTGTCGCGAATCGAAAGGGTTTGGTAGATAAGCATGATGTTACTTCCACACACCCACAAATAATCACCGTAACACAAAAAAAAAAAAAAATTGCACCCGATACTAGAATACAGGTCGTAACGAAGGCTCGCTACGTGCATTGCCGTAAAAGAAACACAAGTCAACGAGTGACACCCTTGAAGCACGCGGTGCATCCTGAAGGACACGCCGTGCAAAAAGAAACACAGTTAGCTGAAAGTGGCACCCTTTGGAGCACGAAGGTGCATCCCCGGCGGGCACGCCGCAAAAGAAATGAAATCGAGGCGAAAGTGGCACCATTGGAGAATGTGGTGCGTTCTGAAGGGCACGCTGCATTGATGTTTCGATGAAGGGAACAAACCTAGATGGACCTAATACTTTAACACATTAAGAAATTCTTAAACGACTTAACAAATAATTGTCTCCCTACCGTAATCTAAATCTAAGTCTAAAACTTCTCTAGGGTAAAATTTTGTTTAACCTTAAGAAAAGATCCTATAAAAATAAAAATAAAAATCTAAACTAAAAACCACTTAAGTTATAGTTTTAGTATTCATAATTTTTGGGGTAAAATGAAGAGAGTAATAATTTAATTAATCAGTGGTTTTAAATTGTAAAGAAGAAATAAATTATTTAACTTATGGAAGTATAAAAAGATTTTTAAATTAATAATAAAAGGAAGGAGTAAATAGCGCAACTGCCATTTTGGCTCTAATAAAAAGGGGAAAGAAGCGGATAATAAAAAATTAGGAAACTTAGGAATGGGGGAAATGTAATAAGGGAAAGAGTTGAACTTATGGTAAAAAGAAAGGTCAACATAGTAAGGAATCTGCAATTAAGAACCTTCTAATTTGATCTAATTTAGCAACATCATTTTTAGGGAAAGTATTTAAAACATGTAAGGGGCTCTAGGAACACCTAGGAGAAAATTTAGGAGCAACTCTAGGTGGGTGAGGGAAATGAGTAAATTAATAATTTAAAGAAAATAATTATTTGAGGAAAGAGGGGGATGGACGACACTTGTGCGAAAGAGAATATTTAGAATATTTTTATTAAAACTTATTTTAAAAGTGATTTAGGGTAAGTGTGAGGTTTCGACAACTCTATAAAAGAAGGGAAAGATGAGGAAGAAAAGGGAATTGACTGTTAGCGTAACGTTACGCTGCCAGATTTGTGACTTGACCGATTACTTGTGGAGAGTTGGGATTTTCCAGCTCGGATTGGGTGGTAGCTCGGCCTTGCGAGGCGAGCTGGGAAGCTAGGTGCACCATTTGGATAGTGTGTTTCCCCTTTGCATCTTGGGGGGCTAAGGGGAAAGCAGAGTACCCCTAGCGATTGGCTGGGAGGTACCAGTGTAGTCTCGACGGTCGACGAGCAAGATTGCACGGAGCGCGTAGACAACATTCAGAGAAGGCGAACAGGAAAAGGTACGCCCTTCGGTAGAATGATAGACTGTGTAGAATGTATGGTTAAATCTGTAGGTGTATTATTAGTGGATGTAAATGGATTAGTTAATATGTCCGAGCAATTTCCTGAATTTTTGTATCTGAAAATTTTCTTATGACTGAAATTTTATGCTTGAATTTATAACTAAATTGTTGTCTGTTCAATTTCTGAAGTTTTATGACTGAAATTTGATTGAATCTTACCCGTCTGAATGCATGTCTTGTTAGAATTTTCATGTCTTAAAAGTATTAAGGGCTTATACGGATCTGCGCGTATTTTGGGAAGGTAAAAAAAAAGAGAATTGATGTTAAGTTGTATAACTCCCTGCTACAGTTCTTGATTCTAGTTTTGTTATCCTTATATCTGGTCAATGCAAAATATGTGTTCGTCGTCACCCCCACTTGTTTTACCCTTGTTGACAGTAAAGTTTTTCCTTGACAACAACAACCCTTGCTTGATTATTACTTAGTTTAGCCATTGAAAATAACCTCGTCCTCTACCTTTCGGTTGTGCTTTTGGTCTTAGGGATGAATCGCACAGCCAACCCTTGTATTGAACTTCTGGTCAGTTGATCGATTCCCAGTGTTGACTCAGCTACAAGTCCTTCATCCCAGACTGCCAGGGTGTTGGATCAATAAAAATCTTACTCCAGGGAATTTAGCAAACGGTTGAGTCTCAGCTCGTCGAGTTGTGGGGATGTTTTTGTTTAAAAAAAAAAAAAAAAAAATTATAAAATAATAAATATATATGAGGTTCGGATGTTCCGACTCAACGAATGTTTCCAGAATGCTAAATTAAAATGTGATACATCTCGGTGGTTTACTGTAATATATGTTGAATAGATCTCATACGACTCATGTGGAAGCAATTTCTTTTTACCTTAGATGCCCCTTTTGATTAAAGAAATTACACACACAATGCCCTCTGCTCACGAAAATTTTGTCACCCTGGCGCCGCTAAACCATGACTTGACTTTGTGATGTCCTCCCGGCGTCTAGTAAGACTGGTCGACTATGTTTTGGTTGCCCACGATTGTGACTGTGCAGTGTTGCATGATCCCCTTGTGTTGAATGATGTGTTGGCTCCCAATCGAACTCCCTCTGCCTGCTGCGCCCCACCGTTGCTGGAAACCGTGACTGTATGGCCGTAGAATACCCATGTCTTGCCTTCAGACTGTGTAACGTTGTCGTGAACTCCTGAAGGTGTGTTGATGGCCCTCCTTTGTAAAATTGTTGATGGTGTTGATTTTCCTTTCCCGGTGGCTGCATTTACCTGGTAGCCTGCCACGCGCGACACTCCTTGCCTGACAGCCTTTTATTACAGATTTTTGCCAACATTTTACTTGGGAGTTAGAAGAAACTCCTGTTTGGGGTCGACACTTCTAATTAATGGACATGCAGTTTATTCCTTTAGCAGTGAGGTGTGCGTGAGAGACGGCGTGATTTAGGCACAAGATTTGGACCTCTACAGTTTTAAGTTGCGATTCTCAGGCAGTGGAACCCTGTGAGAAAAACTATGAATTCGTGCGTCTGGTGTTTACCTTGCATTAAGTGTCGGTTTTTGTTTTAAATGTCAGACTTTAACTGCCTAATTTAATTGCAGGAAAGGTTGATGAAACACTCTGCAATAAACCCTAATAATTTTTACATTAATTCGTTGTGTTTGATTTATAGAAAACTAATATACTTTTGAATTGAACTAACACTCCTACACAACTCTACCAAAATAAACCAAAATGTTGCTTCTTTGGACTCACTTAGATTTATAACAAGGACAATAATTAAGAAAAATAAATTAAATTTTCAATTAGAAAACTTAAATGGGAGGAATTTTAAGTAATAGAAAAAGAACCTTTACACTTTACTATTCAATTCAAACCAAGAATAAAAATAACCAAAATAATAACAATTTGATGAACAACTAGTTTCATGTTATAAGAGTGGGTTCTCTTTACTCTATAGCTTAGTGGATACTCTATAAGAAGCTAAATGAGTTCGTTCTAGTGTTCCTTG
>SNQJ01S0267171.1:0-11894 GCA_010110895.2 Picea sitchensis | reverse complement strand
GCAAGGATAGAAGAGTCCTCAAGAGAATAGTGGCAACATAACTTTGCTATGAAATTCCTTGAAAAATGAAGTGTATCCATGGCCTTTTTATAGCATTCCTTTGAGCTACTGTTCAACTAGTTTGTAGTGTGTAAAGAGGCTAATTAGGGCATTTCTAGGTCTTTGACCAGCCATCCAGTTGAATCTAGTCTAGATTTGAGTGTCAAATCATCTTGGAAGCTGAACCAGAAGTGGGTGGGAGGCCGACCACTCTCATAAATGCGTCATTTCTCAGGTGTGCGGATTTTTGTGACAACAGTTGCGCATCGTGCGCATGTGCGCGAATCTTGCATTTATGTTTCGCACATGTGCGCGCGCGCCCAGTGTCTTCATAGTGCCCTTCAATTTTTTCACTATTTGTATAGTTTTTGACCCTTTATGAATGATTTTGTGTTAATTCAGGTCCATGGATGACTTCATAACTATTTGATGATGCTGAAGTCTTGTAACCATTTGCGGACGAAATTTCAGTGATAACAAATGCCCCCTGATGGATGAGGTTAGGAGCATACGTATAGCTGAAATACATCAATGTTTCTTCTACTGAGAGTGTTGTGTTGTAAGAGAGAGCAATAGTGGGATCATCCAGAGCGATCCATTGGAGGGAAAAAGGAACCGGTAGAATCCAACCTTCCATGAAGTGTGTAAAAAATAAACTGTGTACAAACGAGGCGGGCATGCCCCATGCTCGTGTCATGTAACTCAAAAAGAGGAATGAAGTGTTGGTGTAGACAACTGCAGCACCCTCGGGGTCAGTTGTGATAAAGGCAGAAGACAATTCTGCAGATGAACATACTCTGAATAGAAGGCAGTGACAGTTGTAAGAAGTATCACAGATTCTGTAGGCATTGATAGCCCAGCCAAGTTCAGAGGTCTTTGATAAGTAAGAGAACTAACTGCAATAGTTGCAAAGTAAGACCCATGGTAACATGAGAAAGTGTTGACTTCGAATGTTATGGGGGTCAACGACAGTAGGGAGAGATTGTGGGTCTCTCTGTGCTGTCCGAGATCTCTCATTGGATGGGTAATGAGAATCAAGATACTGTCGCCCTTCTGGAAAACTGTGCTGATGTTGACAAAAAGGGGGACACGACTCCCAGAAGAAAATGGCTTCGTGAAATCTACTAGGTGAGGTTATGAAGTGGAGGAGGTACATGTATGAAGTCAAGATGTAGGAAGACTCAAGAGTGCCCTTGGTTGGAGTATATGTGAGATAAAAGTGGCCGCAACCGTTCAATGAGGTTGAGTGTCAGGGGGATAGCAAGACATGAGATAAGTTGTGCCAGAGGCGGGACAAAGTAAATAAACTCAGAGGGCAGAGATAAGTAGCCTGTGGGGTACTCTGAAGATATGGACGATGTCATCAAGGGTAAATGATAAGTAGTGCCCCAACCAAGGGTGACATGGGTTGCGTTTTGCCAAAAAAGGGAAGAAGGTCGCCAAAGGTGACGACGAAAAGGTAATGTAACTGCTGGAAACAAAGGCATCTGTACAATAAATAAAGAATAATTTTAGGACAAGTGTACAAATACAGAAACAGGTGCCCCAATGTGATATGGTGGGCCCGGGTAGGGCACAATTTTCTCGGAGAACTGGTGGAGGGTGGGGGCCCCATGGGTGGGTTTCTGTATGAGGTAAGTGAAATGAAGGGAAATTGGCAGGTGGGCAAACTGATTTTGGATGAAATGGAGGGTTCATGAGACTGTGGAGGTGTAGTCCAAAAATAGAACCGTGAAGAGATAATCGGGGAGTCTGTTGGGAAAGCTAGAAAAATGAGGAGAAGGAGTATGTGGCTGATTCATGACATGATGTAAGACTATTGGGACTCCCATCCCTAAAGGGCTTTGAAAAACAACATGAGTGTCAAAAGCGCAAAAGGGTGCTATGAATGGGACAACTCATGTGGGTAAGAATGCTACTGGGTGACAGTACCGAATATGCAAATGGAGGAGTTGGTACTGTAGAGCCGGAAATGGGGATCCTAGAGGCAAATGTCAGAGGGTGTGGCTGGAAATGTAAGTGAGATTTAGAGGGAATGACTACATGCCAGTGCTGAGTATATACCTGAAGGGGTTGCGTTGATGTATGATGACCAAGTACCTGCACACATGAAAACCAAATACTCGACGTTAACAATATCTGAAGAGAATCGAATATATGAGCATGTATTTGATAATTTTGAATATGCGCATGCGTACTTGGTCAGGGTATGAAAAATAGCGTCCCGGGGGCTCAGGAAAAAAAGAGGCCCAGGGACTGTCGTGATGTAGATGATGGGATGTTGATCCCGTGGCTGAAGACGGATCGAGAAATGGACGCTCGGAGCACCCAGAATGGTGAGTGGAAGTTTGGCAAAAAAGCCTATATATAGCTGTAGGGCCCACATTGCCACCTCATTTGTACTTGCTGCTATAGTGACTGGACGAGAAGTATTCAGAGGAGATTTGGAGATTCTGGGAGGACGAGGCATTTGATTGAGGACCAACAAGCTTTAGGTTAGTGGTTTGATCATCCTGCATAGAATTAGGGTTTCATTTTTTGGGCAGGGGTTGTACAGAGGGCTGTACAGGATTTTTTATGAGTGTGGACCCCACGTGCACGGGCGATCCGACAGTAGGCGTGCACATGTGCACGCCTGCCCACCGGATAGACACGCATGGGGGCGCTGGTAAGAGGGAAAAGGGCACGCACTATGTGCGTGCCTGTCGGCTGCACGACTGCGCATGTGTGCACGACTGTGTATTGGACAGGCGCGCTCTAGAGCGCGCCTATAAGTTGAGCAGGCGCACACACATTCGCGCCTGAAGGATGGACATGCGTTCTTGAGAGCGCGCCTATGTAGTGAACATGCGTGCATACGTGCTCACCTGTGGAGTGAACAGGAACACACATGTGCGCGCCTGTGGGTAAAACATTCGCGCCTTGGAGGCAAGGTTGACGGGTGTAAAATTTATCTTTTTGATGTTGTTGATGGTCCATGTGGCTGACTTAGGACTGTTTTATGTGGTTGTAGGTGAGCTTTGTGCACAATGCCAGTTGGTTGGTGAGAGCGATATTGGTCCCAGCTGCGAGACACCGTGGATATTGAGGAGCCAGGTGTACGTGCAACTTTGGCAGCCTATGGGCTGCTGAAGTTCTTTGAGTGCCCGTTGATACGGGCGCAGGAGTATCTCCTACAATTTCTTATCTAGATGTGGAGTTTGGACCTGCATTGTTTGATAGTGCGAGGAGAGTAGATTGCCTTCATTGAGGTGGAGGATGTGTACTTTTTGACTGGGCTCCCGTTTCGGGGCACGCCCCTACCGGTGGAGCCAGTGTTACCGAGGGATCTGGTGCTAGTGACAGTTGGCCGGAGATACTATTTGGGGCTGAACTTTATGTCTGGTACTGTCGTGAGCATTGGGGCGATTTATTCCCTAGCGCATTGCTGTATAGAAGCGATGATTGTGAGAGTTTATGGGTCGCTGGCGACGCAGCAGATCAGTGGTGGCCAACTGATTGTGATGGAGAGAGTGTTGGTCGGTGAGCACTTCGCCTGGGGGCTTATGCTGCATGCCAGGATGGTAGGGCAGCTGGACCACTGTCGGTCCATGGATACTGGAGAGTTTGCCTTCGGGTCCATCCTGGTGGCCTAGTTTTTGGAGAGGGTGCCTATGTTGCGCCCGAGGATTTTATTGGGTGCACCTGGGGCGTGAGAGCCACAACTAAAGCTGTGGTTGACTGTTTTGCTTCGCCATGGTGGTGGCAAGGGAAACCACTTCTTTATTGTTGAGGCGACACAGGTGTGGCGGTAGATGCCTCAGGTGATATTACAGTACCCCTATGCCGGGGTTGACTTTCGGGAGGATCTGGACATGGTGCTACCTCCAGGGGAGGTATTTAACCGTCGAGGTATGTTGATGATGTTGATATATATGTTTTTTTTGTTTGAGATAGCATGACATATGTATATGATATAGATGTTGATACTATCTGTTGCTTGTTTGTATGTGCAGATGTGGCACCTCGCAGGTGCGAGGTGGAGTTGAGGAGAGCGTCGGCTCATTAGGAGCCGGAGAGACCGTCGCGGGGAGGGCCGCATGTTGGAGAGAGACGTCAGTGTGAGGACACCGTGGCGTGACCAACTCATCCGGAGAGAGCAGCGAGGAGACGCCGATTTGATGACCCTGGTGCTGGGCCATAACATGCTCCTCCGGCGGATGCCGGAGTAGATTTTGAGGACATACGTCGTCGCCTGGAGGCGGTGTTACAGGACGTGCCTGAGGGCATGTGGTCGCGCATCCAGGATGAGGGCATCTTGGAGCAGTGTGTGGGGATTCTTCCGCCATGGCGGGCCGTGGTATGATGGGTAGCATTAGTTGGTGCTGCTATGACTAGATGACTACCTCCGGGGCAGGAGGGACCGGTAGGGGGTGGGAAACCACCGCCTCAGGGAGGGGCAGGCGGTGGTGCTCTAGAGGCACCTTGAGTGGTGCTCTATGTATTGATGTATTTTTTGTATATAGGCCAGTGAGCCCATTTTGCACCGAGGTGCTTCATTGGCTTGCAGATACTTATATTTTTGTATGTAAACATTTGGATGGCACTGTAGACCGTTCGATATATACATGAGTATACATTTTGAGATCTATGTGGTGTTTACATGTGTTTTGTTAATGTATTGATGATGTCTAATCTATATATGCTGTGACAGGTTTTTGATATGTTATGTATGTGTAGAGGTAGCTTGATGTGATATATGCCAGTCTAACACAATATTAGCTAGGTTATCTGTAATTTGATTCAATTGTCTTGGAATATGTGTAAATGTAATGGAATCAAAATGTCGAGATAACAATCTAACCTGCAGGTATTTGCGAAAGAGGCAAGGATCGTGTACGCGGTACACATTGTTGAGCTGGAGAACGACTAGTTGAGAGTCGAGAAAGATGCTAAGGTGACGAATACTATGATGCTGGGCATCGGCCAAGAGGCCAATGACGACAGTGTATTCGGCTTGGTTGTTGGTCTCTGAACCCAAACATATGCCACTCAAATGGAGCATTTCATGTGAGGGGGTGTAGAGAGCCCAAGCGGTTGAAGCGATATTTTGTGTCTAACGGTTGGCGCCGTCGGCGTAACCGATGTGGTAGGTCGGTGAAGGAAGCATCTGTCAATAGCACAAATGAGAGTTTAGACATGAGGGATGGAAAAAAGATTAAAAACACTATAAAAGAAATAACCTAAAGTAGAATGACTACGTTTAAGCATAAAATTTCTTTAAATACAACCCGTTGACGGGTTCTTTGAGAGAGAGGCCTTCGGGAGAGGCCAGGATGTATGTGCCTTTGGTGAGGCAATGTTGGATAATGTATGGGCCATTCCATAGCGACTCGAATTTGCCATGGCCAAAGGTATCATGAGCGATATCGTAAGCCAGGATGAGGTCACCTTCGCGAAATGAGCGAAGGTTGACATGTCGATCAAAGGTAGCCTTTGATCATTTTTTAGCTGCCTCATTGTTCTGTAATGAAGATTGATGATCCTCATCCAGAGACTCTAAGTTCAGCAAGCACTACTCCATTGGAGCAGTGTCGGGTAATAGCTCAATTGCGGTGCGTAGGGTGGGAATTTCACACTCGATGGGAAGAGTGGCCTCAACCCCATGGACTAGATGAAATGGTGTGAAACCAGTAGCTGTTTTCATAGCTGTACAGTAAGCCCATAGCGCAGAAAATAACATATGATGCCAATTGGTCTTATGTTTATTAACCATGCGCTATAACATGGTCTTGAGGACCTTGTTAACTACTTCGACTTGTCTATTAGACTGAGGGTAATATGGTGAGGCAAACTCGTGGGAGAATCCTAACCGAGATGAGAGTTCAATGAAAATATCATTCTCGAAGTGTTTCCCGTGATAAAAAACCAGTTGGAGTGGTACTCCAAAGCGAGATATGACGTGGTTAAAGAAAAAACGCGCTGCGGTGTCAGTGGTGTTGTTGAAGGTGGGCATAGCTTCTACCCATTTGGTGAAGTAATCGACTGTGACAACAATGTATTTGTGACCATTGCTGGAGGGGGGATTACAAGTCATGAAGTTGATGCCCCATTTACAAAAAGGGCCAGCAATGATGACTGGATGGAGAAGAGCAGGTGGTGCTCGGGCTTTGTCGGAATAAATATGACACTTCTCACATCGTTTCACGGCGTGAATGCAATTGTGAAATAAGGTAGGCCAAAAGTAACCTACTCGGATAATATTCTGAGCAGTGGATATTCCCGAAAGATGGCCCCCTCATGCGCTATTGTGGCAGTCGTTCAAGACTCTATTGACCTCGTCAATGGTCAGGCATCAACGAAGAATGGTGTCGACTCCTCGCCAGTATAGGATGTCTCCGATGAGGAGGTAGCCGGGGGCCCGATGGCGAATATGATGACGATCATCTCGTGAAAGGTGGTTACCGAACTTTTGATTTCAGAGGTAGACGAGGAGGTCTCCGTACCAAGGATCATCCGAAGTGATGTAAAAGAGGTGTTTGTCGAGAAATTCGGTATTGACAGGGGCACTGGTGGTGTCAGAGGGGAGGGCCGTGACGAGTTCGGAGAGAACGAGGGATTTCTTGCTCTTGGGTGTTGAGAATTCAATATCGTACTACTGAAGGATAATGATCCATCGAGCAAATTTGCCGTTAATTTTCTGACGACTGAGCAAGTATTGCATAGGGTTGGAATCTACGACAACCTTAGTTGTGCGAAGCAAAATGTAGTGACGCAGTTTCTGGACCGCAAGGACGACTGCAAGAGCTAGTTTCTCTTCGTGTTTATACTTCAAGGGTGGCCCTGAGAGGCTTTTACTAACGTAATAAATGACATGCTCATGATTGTCATCCCCTAGCTGAATGAGAACTCCTGCTACTGAAACAAATGATGCTGATACATAGAGGATATAGTCGTGATTGTAGTCAAGTGCATTGATTAAAGGGGCGTTGGAGAGCGCCAGTTTAAGATCGTCAAATGACTGTTGGGCATGTTCATCCCAGTGAAATGGGATGTCGTGACGTAGTAAGCGAAGGAAACTGTGGGCGCGAATGGCGTAGTCTGGGACAAATCGCCGTAGAAAGTTAGCCTTGCCTTGTAGGCTCTGAAGTTGACGTAAATTCTGGGGAGGTGGAATTGCGGTGATAGCTTGGAATTTGAGGGGGTCCACGGTAATGCCGCTGTGGGGAACGATGAATCTGAGGAGGCGCCCCACGGTGACGTAGAACATGCACTTGAGGGGATTCAAGCGGATGTTGTACTGACGACACTGTTGGAAGATGATTTGTAAATCATCAAGATGTTGGGTGTGTTTCTTAGATCGAGCTGTGAGGTCACCCAAGTATGCGAGGATGATATGAGCTAGATCGTGAAAGATGTATGTCATAGCCAGTTGGAAAGTTACGCCAACATTCTTTAAGCCAAAAGGCATGACATGATATGCAAAAGTACCCCAAGGGGTAGTGAATGCAGTTTTGTACTGATCGACTGGGTGAATTTGAATTTGATTATAACCAGAGAACCTGTCCATGAAGGATAGAGCCTCATGGCTTGCACAGTCGTCGATAATTTGATCGATGAAAGGCATTGGAAAGTTGTCTTTGGAACATGCGTGATTTAGATCGTGAAAGTCCGTGTAGAAGCGGATAGTGCCCTATTTTTTGTTGACAGGTACAGGTTTGGAAACCCATGATATATAGGTGATGGGGTAAATGAACTTGGCAACGCGTAATTTGTTAATTTCAGCATTGATGGCCGCTGCTTTGGATGGGTGTAGCGGTCGTTGTTTTTGACGAACTGGTGTAATGTCGGGCTAGGTGTCGATGCAATGTTCGACGATAGAGGGATCGAGGCCAGGCATTTTCGTGTATGACCAAGCAAAAATATCTCGATATTCCAGGAAGAGGGCTTTATAGGCAGTGATTTCTTGAGGAGTGCAAGCAACTCCAATGGTGATTTCCTCGATGATGCCATTTTTGATGGAAATGCCGATTTTAATGGTCGGGGAAATGTTGGCCATGTTGCCTTCTTCAAAAGCATCAAGGGCAGGAATGGGGTTTTTGAACCAGTCGATAGGCCCTGATGGGATAAAATCCTTGGTTTCGACCGCGTAGATGGGGTGTTGGTTAGGAGCCATGGAGGCTTCCTGTGGAAAGAAGAGTGCGTGGTGGTGTAGCACATCCCATGGGTAGTCCGGGTTGTTTAACTCTTCAAGTATTTCCTCGTCACAGTGGAAGTGACGGGAATACAAGGGGTCATGAAGAGTGATATCCGTGATTGTGGTTGTCTGGATGCCCCCTGGTGATGAAGAAGCAGGGGGAATGATGTAAGGAGTTGGTGATGGTTCGCTTGACATAAACCAAATATCGAAGTATTGAGGAGTACCCGTGGTAGTTGGGTGTAAAATTTCCGTAGGGAAATGAGCGGGAGAGTTGGGGGGATTGGGGGGTGAATCCCTAGATAAGTCATCTAAGAACCATGGAGGCGTTGGAAGGGCCTCAGGTTTGGGAGAAATTACATGAAGAACCTCTAGTGACAAGGTAAGGTCAACTATCGGCTCTGTGGGTCGTTGAAGCAGGGTCAATTGGCATTGCCTGTATTCAATGATCATAGGACACTGGTATGTAAAATGTTGCGGCTAATGTCTGCCGAAAGCGTGGTAATGCTGGGCAATGGTGGGTATAATAGCCATATTATGAACATATAGCGCAAGTGAATTTGGTTCGCAACCCTTTACTACTTGAATGGGGGGTGGTAGCAGAAGTACTGGCGATAGTGGCGAGTGTTGGGGGAGTTTGATTGAGTGGAATCAAATTCCATAACTCTGGTAGAGATGGGCAGTTGTTGGTTTGGTGTCCATCTTTCTCACATAGTGCGTAAGGAGGTTGGATGTGCAGAGGAAGTGGAGTTGTGGGCTCCTTCTTCTTTCTCCTGCCCCTAGGTGTGGCAGGGGGGTTAGTTAGTGGGGGTGTAGAGGGTATGGTGGGAGTAAGTATGGGAATCGTCATTGGGATTCCTTCCGTTTGGGGGGGAAGGGATGGTCGAGGGACCATCTCTGGTGGATATAAATACCAAACTGGAATTGATAACACCATATTAGATAGGGTAAGCATTGCGGTTACCTGGAAAGCTTCAATGCCTGGTGGAGGGTAAAAGAAGGGGATTTGGGTGATGGCTTGGGGAACAGTCTCCCAAACTGGGATATGTCCTTGGGGAGAGGTGAAAACGTGGACTGGTGGGGTCGATGAGTTCGCAGGAGGCTCTTGAGGGGGAAGTTCCACGACTAGAGGGATGTCAGATATGATAGAAGCCTCCCTAGGAGGAAGGGTATCCTCTGTGTGAGTTTCGTTAGATGATACAACGCATACTTGATTGGAAGGATGAAGGAGCAGTGGTGCTCCATGGTATGTTCCTAACAATGATGGATCTTTGAAAATTCCAGGACCCATCTCGACGAGTGGGTATGCGTCATGACTCGTGTGGATGAGAGGGAGAATGTTATCGATGTTGGCAGATGGGTTAGGCTCGTAATGTGAGACTTGGTCAATGGTAATGATCTTCCCATTGTGGGGGAACATCATTGTTCGAAAGACAGAAGAGGCAACTACCTTCATAGCGTACATGTAGCTACGACCGAACATGATATTATAATCGAGTGGGGCATCAATAACTTCAATGTCGATGAGAACAGTCTTGCCCCCGAGTTCGACGAGGACATTTTGGAAGAGCCCTTCAGGAGACGATGGTCGTCCATCATAAGCTCATAAGGTAATGGCAGAGGGTATGAGTTTGGGGGAACCAAATTTTTTCCATACAGATTTGGACATAATTGATGTAGATGCACCTTCATCAATGATACACCGATGAACTGTGATGTTCCATATTTTTACTGGGATTTGAAAAGCGATCAAGGTGGGAAGGCGAGGTTCTCCACTGTCAAGATCAAAGGTAATGAGTTGAGTATCTACAGGGTTGATTTCCCCCAAGGCGGAAAGTAATGATTTCCGCTGAGTGGGACAAGTCTGGAGGACTTCCAAAATTGACATAGCAGTCGGGGATTGTGCTATGTTGTCAACCAAACTGTAATTGTGAGCTTCCCTAGCTTGTGGGTTGTGGACATTCCTACGAAATGGGATGTGAGGGATGCAAAGAGGTGGCTCTGTGTTAGGGCGAGGGATCACCAACGGGGGTCCCATCGGTGCAGTGTTTGTCTCTGGAGGGATGGGAGGAGACTCAGCGGGTGCATGATACTAACGATTATGTGTTTGCAGAAGGATTTCTTCCTCACTGGTGAGGAGGATCGTGTGATCTGCTGGATTGTTTGGGTTGAGGTACTGTCCCACCTGAGGTGGGGAATGTTGTGTGTCCTGTTGGGTGTTTATAACACCTTGGTGTGGAATAGGATTTTTCAGTACGGAAAGGGGGGGTTGTTGCACGTATTGTTGTGGTGCCTGCTGAGGGGCAGGTGGTGCTGGAGGATGGGGTAGACTGCCTGAGTCTTTCAACCGTTTGAAATCAGTGATTTGGGGGCAATGATGAGTGTAATGACCGAACTCACCGCAAAGGGCACAAGGGAAGTTGGTTTTAACAGTATTGTTATTTCTCCCTTGACGCCTATTATTATTGCCCCCCTAGGGGTTCTGATTCCCTTGGTTCTGGTTGCCCCCAGTAGGTTGGTTCTGCTAGGGTTGATTCCCACCTTGGTCGGGGTTGTTGTTGTTCCTATTTTGTCCTTTCTTTTTGGCATTGTTTGACGGATGGGTCGGATTTTCCGTATTTAGCTGTTCGAAATTTTGATATTGCTGAACAGGAGAGGGTTGAACAAAATTCACCCCAGCATGAGGATGTGCGGGAGCCATGGGTTGTGGGGGACTGAAAAATGGGAAGTACAGATTTTGTGGCGGTACCGATCCGTAAGGTACATAGGAAGGCATGGTGCTTTCACTAGTACTATAAGATGAGGTAGAGGGGGTACCAAAACTTGTTTGAATAGGTGGGTGTATGGGGGGTGTCGGCGNATGGTTGTTGATAAGGGGGTGGGGGGTAATAAGAAGTGCCCCCGTATGTCGACGGGTATTGAGGTGTTCCATACATTGGTGGTTGTTGGGGTTGTGGACCGTGGTGAGTGGTGTTACCAATCAGTCCGTCTGCTGAGTGAGACATCCTAGGTTTGTCTTGGCCAAATGACATAGGTTTTGGAAGATCAGAAAGTACAGTGTATAAGTACCCTGAATGTGCATAGATGAGGTCATATTGTTGAGCCTTACTGATGGCTTCCTCTTCAGATTGAGGGAAGGTGGAAGCTACATCCTTACCGAGGAGAGAGACAAGTGATCTAAGAAACCAGTCAAGACACTGTTGTTTGGTGGTTTCTGCTTTACACAAACTACGTCACCTACGCCACTCGTGAATGTGATCAGCGATATGTGTGGCTGAGGTTTTTTTGAAATTAGAGAGTAGTTCTAGACCATTGTCGTGGAGGATTGGTAATTGGAAGAAGGTAAAAAATGCTTTGGCCAAGGATTCAAAAGTCGCATGGGACCCTGATTTTTCATCTACATACCATTTGGCTGATGGGCCAGTGAGTGTGCGTTGAAATAATTACAATCTGATGGAATCATCCATAATGCTATTGGAAGAGCACCATAGGTGAAAATTCATGACATGGTTGGCAGGATCATCGCCTGCCTTTCCTTCAAACTTGGGTATGTCTGAAGGTAGTTTGGTGGGCATTGCAGGCCATGTGGGGTCGTGCAATATAGGATCGTTGGTAAGTTTGCTTAGATCCGGTATGTTGAGAGAGGCCAAATATGGCATCCGTAGTGGTGGGGGGGGGG